>CALNHX010009725.1:0-46916 GCA_940337035.1 Agriotes lineatus
GGTAACATGGGACAAGTGTCCCAAGTTGCCCCGAATAGGTGACTTTTTGTTATCTTTGTTTAAAAAACATTTAATGTGTAATTTTATCTGTTGTATCCTATGTAAAAGATGTTAAAGTAATAACTTTGGATGAAAAAACATGTTTATTTACTTTTGCTCTGTGTTTCCCGGTTAAAGTTATTTGCACTATATTTTAAACAGTTTTTAGTCTTACCTTTAAATATTTTTTCCTGCGAGCCCGATTAGTCTTAATCACACAAATTATTCACTTTTAAGGGTGTCGGCCGGTTTGCGCTCAACCGATTTGCGCTCCCACCTGAAATCGACCAGCTTGCGCTCTGCGATTTTTATTAACCTACCCTATAATCTCCGATCGACCGACTTGCGCTCTCTTGAAATATAACTTCAAATATTTTGAAATTATCGAGATTATTGTAAGATAGAAGAAATATTTCTGTGGTTTGTTACATACAAGGGGTATCAAAGGTGTGTTAAATTTTTTTTTAATATTTGAAAGCTTCTTCACAATACATATAACGTTTTGAAACTGTCAAGATGTAAAATGAGAAAGTCGTATTTAATGATCTACGAGATCTCAATAATTTGAAAAAATCTGCTTTTAAAAAAATAACAAAACATCAAATGACAAAATGTGATATCTGACAAAATATAACAGATGATCTTCCCTTCACACTTTCCTCCAGACTTAGGACTGGCAAAGTTTATATGTAATATAAACTTTGGTGTGTTTAAAAGATTTTTTTTTTATTTTTTGTTTTTTTATACTTTTTTGTTTTTTTTTTTGGGTTTTGTTTCCAACTTTTTTTATAGTTATTCCAACTTCTGAATATAAGCTAAGGTCTCCAAACACAATCGTAGGTCTCCTGTATCTTTATATTTGTTCAAGGTTTTTGATATTCTTTCATCCAGATTAATATAAGTCTTCTTGCGCCGTTTTCCTTGTAAATGTAAAGTGGTTCGGTCATAAATGTGATCAGAATACTCTGCTTCTTTGAGTAAACACTTTACTAATCGGAACACATGGGAATGTGGTCTTATCAATTTATTTAATCTATTATTCCATCCCTCTAAGGCGTTGTTACTCCGATGTCTTTTCTGATGGCAATTCCATATTTCTTTGGTAATGTTTTTGTTGTCTAACCATTGATCAACAAAGTAATCATAGAACTCCGCAGCTTTTGAATGTCCCATCCATAAATACGGTGCCCTTGCTATGAGCTAGAATCTCCCTAGCTTTGTTGCTGGCAAACACCAAGATTCTATCCCCCAAAGGAGTGTTCTCATCAATAAATAGAAATTTCGTTTCGTCTCTCATAGTTATAATTTCTTCTGGAAACAAAATATCTGATGCTGTAGTAGGATCTCTCTGCAAACCATGTGCACGTTTTCTACAATCATTCAAAGTACTTTTCACTGAAGAAAATGTTGGTATTTCTGTCACTAAATCCAGTCCTTGATTATATAATTTTTCAAATTCATAAGACTATTAAAGTATTTAACACACCTTTGGTACCCCTTGCATGTACCAAACCACAGAAATATTTCTTGTATTTTACAATAATCTCGATAATTTCAAAATATTTGAAGTTATATTTCAAGAGAGCGCAAGTCGGTCGATCGGAGATTATAGGGTAGGTTAATAAAAATCGCAGAGCGCAAGCTGGTCGATTTCAGGTGGGAGCGCAAATCTGTCGAGCGCAAATCGGCCGTATTCGTTAACACAATGTTCTAAGTCACATGTAATTAAATTTCGAGGTTACGTTCGGAACGCAAGTGGCTACAACACTGGCAACGTGAACATAAAGTTTTGTCCCAAATTACCCCTTAGTACCAAGTATCCCCATTTTACGGTAACAACCTTTAGGAAGGTAAATTGGTTATCTATTAGATTATCAATAAATATGTAGTGTAAAATAACAGCGTACCTTGCGAAGTTGATACCGTATTCTGCCATTTTCACAAATTCACAACATATAGTAACTCTAAATCAGAACTTCCAGTAAAATTAATGCAAATTGTGACATTCGCCACTTGCAGTCAACATCAAACTAACATTTATTACTCATACACGGTGTTGTCAACTATTTAACCCGCGCAGTCGCAAAGTTTTGGCGCAATATCGCCCAATTTAATTTTTAAGGGCAATCTTTTAATCAAATTAATTCCACAGATGTAAATTCGTTTATTAAAATATATTTTAACACATAAAATAAACGCATACAAAATTCTAAAATAACATACATCTACGTAGTTATCTACCTACTTACGTACATTTGATAATAATCATATAGATTTACGTTATCGAATATTTTTACAGTTTCATCATCATCTACAATATTGTTACGTTTTTAACGTTCGGGCTATTTGAAATTATACGACGAACATGGGTTCAAACATTTATTTACAACAATTCATTATTACGATTATTGTTTACAAGCACCTGCGAGAATTATCAAGCAGATTACAAATTAATACAAGCACTAAGGAACTATCGGTACATTTATTTCTTATTACATACGGATTAACACATTTATTATATCACTCTTAAACACTAACGATTATATATTTATTTATTTCTATTAGTTATATGTACACACGGGCTTTTATTTATGTGGGAGCTCTACATGGCTCTTACGCGTTTTGCTGCCGAATTCGAACTGAACTGTCGAAGAATTAATTCAGAACTGAACTCGCATCCCCGCTGCGCGAGTATTTATATTTCACTGGAGAGGTTCCAGAAACTTCTCGGCATTCACTGGAAATTCCAGATGAAAGCATGACGCATCTGACCTCGGGCGCGCGTGAGTCATGCACTGCACCTGGCTCCAGATTTAAACCGGCCATACACGCTACGGTCTACCGGAGAGGTGACCTGTGCAGGTACGCCTGTGCAGGTCAACCGCACGTCGGACGTGTGTTCCGGAGCGGTCTTCAGTTCTTTTCGCGATGGCATCGATTGAGGACGATGACGCACTGGCATTGATAGGCGTAGCGTTAATTTTGAAGAAAAAAGATACAAAAACAGTGAAAAGGAAGCGAAAAAAGTGGTGCAAGCATTGGTTATTGCAAAGGGAAACTTATAGTCATATCAACTTATTGAACGAATTAAAATTCGAACCTGAAGATTTTAAAAACTATCTCAGAATGGACGAGAAAATATACCTAAAATTACTTGCAATGGTTACTCCTATGATAAAAAAAAAGATACAGTTATGAGAAATAGTATTTCTACGCATGAAAGATTATCAGTTACTTTGAGATTCCTTGCTACCGGCAGAAGTTATGAGGACCTTAAATTTTCAGCAATTATTTCACCTCAAGCGCTTGGGAAAATTATTCCTGAAACATGTGAGGCCTTGTATAAAGTTCTTAGAAGAGATTATTTGAAGGTGAGTAATTAAAACACTGTTATTTATTATTATTTATTTATTATTATTACGAATAGTATTTACTAAGAAAATTAACTAAAACTATAATTAAAAACTACAAAAATTTAACTGTCGCGTACAAATTATACATTATCAACACTGAAATTATTAAGTAATGCCGCTGCAGAATCTGCAATCGATGGAACTGCCTCTGGTCCTTCAGGCTGGATTCCCAGAATTGTAGGTGTTTGCATTTGTGTAGAGTAGGTATTGGCTTGGGGACTGTGATAAATATGCTGTGAATGTTGACTGGAGGAAAAAGGAAGGCAGGGTGGGCTAGGACTTCCTGAAGAAACAAAACTTGCAGGGGTATATGTCCTATTGGAAGTAGGAGACGACTGATAATGAACCGGTTGTTGATATTGCTGAGCAGGAACATAGCTTCGTTGATTTTGTCTCAAAATAACTCTCATGTTAATATAGGCGTGATCGGGAGTGAGGTGTCCTATTTCTGCTTCAAAAAGTAAATCGTTAATGAGTTTTTCTGCGACAAACATTTTATTCGCATCTAAAGCCCTCAGTTTCATCGCCACATTTTTGCCAAAAACATCACAGCGGTCTTCTGTTAAGTTACGAGGACGTTTGAAATGATCTCGTACCGATTCCAATAATTCATTTGCTATGGTTTCATCTTTCCTTTTTGCTTTACCCGGTTTTGGTGGGCGTGATAAATTATTATTTGACGATGTTGATTGGGCCTCGTTATTGTCAGTTGTTTCACCTGAATATTGTTGATCGGCAGTCGAAGGTTCCTGAGTGTTGTCTCCCTGAAAACAAATAATTTTTATATGTTAAATGTTAATTTTTTTTATAAGCCAGTTTTTATGCTAGAACATATAAGATAATGCTGCTTTCTTATATTTTAGTTTCCTACATCTGAAGAAGAATGGAAAGAAATAGCAAAGATGTATGAAGAACGATGGAACTTCCCTCATTGTCTTGGTGCAATAGATGGGAAGCACATAGCGATTGTTCCACCGGCTAATAGTGGATCGTATTTTTTTAATTATAAAGGACATCATAGTCTGGTTCTTATGGCAATTGTTAATGCAAAATACCAATTTGTGTACATAGATATTGCCATGAATGGTAGAATATCCGATGGAGGGGTACTACAAACTACTGTATTTTTTGAAAAATTAGAAAATAGTGAATTACATATTCCAAGCAGTGAAACGTTAACAGGAACCAACCGAAATTTGCCATATGTATTTGTAGCAGACGATGCGTTTCCATTACGCCCCGACATGATAAAACCATTTCGGCAGGCTGATTTAACATCGCAAGAAAGAAAAATCCTGAATTACAGATTATCTCGCGCCAGACGCACCGTAGAAAACGCTTTCGGGATACTGGCATCACGATTTCGGATATATTATACTCATATAAATTTAGAACCCGAAAATATCGATAAAGTAGTTAAAGCTTCCTGTGCATTGCATAACTTTTTAATTGAACACTCAAAAAAGTCTTATGCACTTCAAAAATGTTTCTATCGAGAAAATTCTGAAAACGGGACTATAATTTCTGAAGAATATAATACACAAAATAGTACAATGGAAAACTTAGAAAGAAGAAACCCAGGAAATACTTTGAACACCGCGAAGATTGTCCGAGAAAATTTTATGAATTATTTTAATCACGAGGGAACAGTACCATGGCAAGATGATCATGTAAATTAAATTACGCTAAAATTAGTGAAGTAGTTCTAAATAGTTATAAGCTTTCGTGTAATGTTAAGAATAATGTGTTTTATTCAACTTAATAAAAATAAAAACTTATAACTTATAACTATTTATATAACTTAATAAAAACTTAATAAAAAAATACATTACAAGGTACAAATATTTTACTAACCTCACAACTATTTTCGTCATCACTATCCAAGTTGGATGAAGATTCCCTGGGAGTGCATTGATCATGTAAGAAATTAAATAAATGGTAGTACCACAATTTGACATAGTATACATCATCAGCAGATGCCCCAGTCTTTAAAGATTGTTCATGTCTCTTCTTTTCCTTTCTAACGTTGCTTCTCAAATTATTTATTTTTCGCACAACTACTGCTTTGTTCGGATCTGGCTCAATTTCTCTCAGTTTTTCTATGAGCAATTTATAAGCAGCTTCTTTTTTGTCTGGATCATGGTACTCTTTGCTTTTGATTTGCCAAAGACATGGATGAGTTCTATATATTTCGATAAAATCTTCAAGCACTTTTTTAGTTGAATCTGGTGGCGCCATTGTCGCATGTTGATTTACGTGGCAATACGTGAGCGACGCGACAACCGTCCAGGACAAACACTCGAAAACAACTGACGCGACCTGCGCTGGCGACCGGATCACATGCACACACGCACAGGTACACGGTACGGTGTCACTCGAAAGAATTGATTTTCGATCTTGCACCGGTCGCCGGTGCAGGTTAAAAAAACTGCACAGGTCTATTCCCACACACGCTCCGGCATACCTGCGCAGGCATACCTGTGCAGGTAGACCTCTCCGGTAGACCGTAGCGTGTATGGCCGGCATTATCCGAAAGTCTGGAACGCTGTGACACATCTGCACACCTGCTTCTGCCGGCAGCCTCTGATTCACCCGCGCACATCTGCTTTCAAGGCCGTTCTTGCGTTCGTTACAATATTATCTACATTAACTGTAGAATTGCTGCTTGTACTAGCTATATTAATATTGTTTGAAATTCTTTTCGAGAGATGATCGTACATGTTTGAATTAAATTTTTTAATTTTTTTTTGTTGGAATAAATGAATTGCAACAAATTTTGTGCACCTGAAAATGCACTTTTACTCGAATAAGGGATTCTAATAATGGCAGGTTAATTCTATTTCTAATTTTTGTTTTAATAATACTCATATGAGAAAAAACCCTTTCTACAGTAGCGTTGCTTAAGGGCAAACTTAATACAGAGAGGGCAAATTCTGCAATAAGTTTAAAAATTTGCTCACCACCTGAATTTTGGTGGGGTAAAACATAATTCACGCAAAAATCTTCCGAACTTAAATTTTCAGGAAGATTCCAATTTACAACCAACAAGTTGTCCCACTGTATGGTCACCGCTCCCTTATCTATATTTTTATCTAAAAGACTTATTGGTAAAGATTCAAATAACGGCCTTTCAGTTTTTTTAAGCAGTACATCGGAGAAAAATATTTTATTGAATCAAATAAGCCGACATTTATGGGAACCCTCTTGCATATTTCTTTTGTTAATACCAAAATGAAATCACGACATCTACGCTTAATTATGCTTAATTAATCTTGATTTACCTTAAAACTAGAAAGTGTGGTTCTGTATTTGTACCCAAAATCCAGAATATCGACGGAAACGAATGATAATTCGTTTTCTAAAATATCTAAAATATTCCTAAAATTTAAGTTTGTCATGTCCTATAAGTTATTTAAAAAAAATTGGCTTTATAACTAATTTGAGGTTTTTTAGAACTAATTGATATAAGTCAATATATCCATTAAAAATACGGATTAGGTAAAAATTGCAGTTTTTGAGGGTGCTGTAATTAATACGTACCGAACGCACATACCTAAATACTTGCACACAGCTACATCACTCGATTCATCAATTATTAAGGAAAAGTAGCTGTTGCCAATATCTTCCAGTAAACTTTTTTTAAAACTTGTCCCAATGACGTTTTTAATTAGCATGGTGCATTTTGTTCTGTGCAGTTTTATATTTTCGTAACTTTTCGAATTATTCTTCAAAAGTTCCGATAAATGGTCCACACTTTTAACACTGGAATGCACAGCAATAAATGAGGCGATCTTTAATTCCGACTCCTTATTTTCAGCTGTTATTTGCAGCACATTAGTAATTTTTTGCTGCGAGGGAGTGGGAATAATTTTTTTAAAATTCATTTTATGTTGTGGTCGTTCACTATGCCGTTGCAGATCAGCTTTATGTGCGCGTAAAGTTGTTTTGCATACTTTACAATACGCAGATGCCCCATCAGCGTTCGCTTGCAGCCACCCTAATAATTTTTGTATAAAAATTAATTTAACGTTTTTCAAAATAAATGCAATTTTCAATTACCTTTAAACACAGGAAGAGATTCCCATTCTTTTTTGTATTTTTTTTTTGTATTTTTCCCATTTACCCATGATGTAGTACAGTAATTGACGTAATCAACGTAACTAACAACACTAAAGTAACACTTTAATACACGCTACTAAATAATCTCGCAACTCGATCGCGACGAAAGCACAGGCAAAACTGATACCAATACCAAAAACTAAAAATTTTTCTCATCTTCCAGCTACCTCCAATCCCAAAACTGTACATTTTTTAAAATTATAATCTGCAAAATAAGAAAATTGTCACGTACGATGCCTAACGGAACATCGGTATTGGCAGTATTTATTATTATTTATTACTTTAACTGCGTACCTAACCAACTACCAGTCACCAGCAGTTTAGGGAATAAAAGAATAATATATTTTTCAAGTGATATTTATTTTTATTTCGTTCTTTGGCATCGTAGAACATTGCCCTTAAATTTTTAGAAATACTGTTTCATTCTGCTTTTTACAATAATACCAAAGTACCGATTGAATGATTAAATCACGGAACACGGAAGCGCCCGTTCATTCCTCCTTTACCCATCCGCATAAATCATTTAGCATTCTTACAAGTGTCGACTCAGCTGTGTTGACCATTCGACCAGATGTGTGACAGGACGAGGTGCACCTTCAAATCCCGACAAACAGCCGGGGATAAAAAAATTTGCAATGAAATTTAAAATTTTATGGTTAAGAACCGCCGCGGGAGTTTAAAAAATCGTCCAATTTGGCGCCAATCGCAAATCTTAAATTTTAATCGCAATTTCAATTATTTATCGCCCAAATAGCGATTAATCGCCCAATTTGGCGACACTGCTCATACACCCAGGATTGCAGACTTCAAACAGACAGTCTCAAACTTGTTTGAGGTGTACTAAATATAGGACTTTGGGCATAACTGGGTTAAGCTGATACCTAATATTTTTATACGTTATTGATAGTATTCTTTTACTAGCTAGACGTAACTTGCTGATAATACGAATCTTATAAAACGCAGTCTAAGCTTAAATAAAAATAACATTCGGTATTGAAGTCGCTTTTGATTGATTTCTAGTGGATGTTATATCGCATATCTTGAATGTACTTTAGGTCTTCTTGTTGCAGGGTAGCTTTATACTTTACAATGACTTTCTTTATCAAGGCTTTACTAATTGGCCGGTGTTGGTCCCATAAATGTTCAAAACCCAGTTTCTGCAAAAATAATTGAATTTGGCTGCACCAGTTATATTCAATTTTGTTATGGTTCAATTTAGCTAAACCTCTAAGACGCAGAAAGCACATTTTTGCATATCTGTTATTTTCCATAAATTGCAGTTTTCTAAACCAGTTTAGAGTTCTTTTCCAAATGGCCACGGCAATTTTGTTTACTCCTGTTTCTACCCGTATCATGGCACTAGGTGTATTGCGGGGGCATTGTAATATGGACTTTAAAAAAGTGACTTGCGATTTTTCCAGAACTTCTAAATATTTATTCCCCCAGCGTTCTGTTCCTTATAGAACAGATGCATTTATGATAGCCTGTAGTAATTTTATTTGTTCCTCCCAACCTGAGGATTGTCCGCTGTTTAGTATACTATGAGCAGTGTTAACTGCTATGGTCCCTTTTCTCTTATTGAATATGGCTGCTTTATAAAATTTTCCGGACGATGAAAAAACTGTACCTAAATAATTAAAATGTTCCACAATCTCTATCGTTTCCTTTTTATATGTAAAAGTGGGTAAAGATGGTTTCCTTCTTTTGTAACAAACTAACATTTTTGTTTTTTCCGTATTAACATTCAGTTTATTGAGTTCACAATAGGATTCGAGGTTGTTTAAACTAAGTTGCACATTAACTGGTGAGTCAGCTAGAATAACAATAACATCTGCGAAGGCGAGTAGCGTGATATCATTTTGTTCATCAATGCTAATACCTCGGCAGCCTGCTTTGCGGAAGTATTCATCAATGTTAGCCGTAAACAGGGAAAATAAGATTGGAGATAAAATTTCTCCTTGCAGAACACCTGAAGTTACCGCAACTTTGTTGGACAAATTGTTATTCGATTTAACTCGCAGATGCGCTTGCTCGTAGATATTTTTTATCAATCTAATAAATTTCCCACGGACACCCAAACTAAATAGTTTTTCCCATAGAGCGTTGTGACATATCGAGTCAAAAGCCCGTCGGAAATCTACAAATATCATGTAAGTTTTCCGATTCCTAAGCCTAAAGGTTAAATCTAAGACAGTAGCTAGACAGAAAATGTTATCAATTGTACTTCTATCTTGTCTAAAGCCCGTTTGAAATTCATCAATTATATTATTTGTTTCACACCATAGTTGCAACCTATTATACAAAATTTGGGTGACTATTCAATTCACCTGTCATCTGTCAAAAAGTGACCAATCAAAATCCAGAATTCTGACGTTTCTTGACCAATCAAAAAAATATCAGTGGATATATCTTCCTAGAAGGTATTCAAGTGACTATTTTTAACAAATGCGATTTTTATTAGAAAAAGTCAATATTAGTGTTCTGTTACTATAGAAATTGCATAGTTTGTTGCTAGATTTACTGAAAACTAATTAGAAAAGGTAGTTTGGTTCATTAAATAGTCCCTCGAATACCATTCTTAGTCAAAGTTAAGTAGATTATTTTTGCGGTGGTATCACTACTCATGTCCATTGCGCTTGGGATTAGGACTCGTGCTAGCGCACTCGTCCTAATCGTACCAAAGCGCAATGGACATTCGTGACACCACCACAAAAATAGTCGACATAACTTTGACTACTCATGGTATTATAAGTGAATATTTTGAATATAGTATTTAAAAGGGCTATACGCCTATAATTTGCTGGATCTGTTTTATCACCCTTTTTGTTCAGTAAGACGAACATTGATGTAGACCAAATGATTGGGAGTTTTTCGCCAGTAAAAGGGTTATGTTAACAAGCCTATCTAAAACCATTTTCCAAAACGATGCTTCACACCGAATTTTTTCTTCCAATTCTTTATCTATTGTCTTATTTTTTTTCCACTGTTCATAAATTTTGCAAGATTGTACGTGGGTGTGAGAGTTGCTGTGTGACAGTATTTTTCTGGATACATTTTTCCAGCTTCTTACTCCAGCAGTTGTCCACTCGCTTTTACTAACTGAAAATAATCAGCATGGTTCGCAGTGTGCAGCATCGAGTATTACATAATAACATAGCCAGGCGCGTGAAATAAATCCGTATTTACTTAGAGATGTATAATAGCTCTTCGAAAAACTTCTATTTTCCTGTGTTTGATCTTTCGGGAATGGCCCTTTCGGTCGACAGGATGGTGAACTGATAATTAATAATTCGTCTAATATCATCTGTCATATTTTTATCAATATAATAACTTAAGTCAGTGGAATTCAAAGGTTTTATCGAATCATTTGTATCAGATGATTTTTCTATATCCAGATTATCAGGATTCGTAGCAGAAAGTAAATCTTGAATGTTATTTGTATCATCTAAATTTTGAATACTATTGATAAGTACAGAAGTACACAGAAGTAATCAACGTTGTTGACAAGTCTAAATTTGTACTTTTAGATAAATCACAATTCTTAGAAGTTTCAGGGTTGATTTGGCTATCTTTAGGTTTTTAACCCTTTCGCCCCTGAACTATTTTTAAAATAGTTTGAAGCTTTTGTTTGGCTAGTATTGCTTGAAGGTAATTCAATTGTACCGAAAAAATGTTAAAAAAATTCTATCTTTATTCTATTTCGAAAAATGACTGGGACATATATGTCCCACCAGTGCTTTACTGTGGGACATACGCGTCCCACAAGTATTCGATAATCAAAAAATTAATACTTTATATGGAAGTTTATTCAATAATAATTATAATGCAGTGTCAGTACAAAAGCAACGAAACATCTATGTGAAGTTACACATGATAGGGAAGAAAGCATGATTTGCACAATGCAAAATTGCAAGCAGAGCAGATAGTCTTAGTTCGTTTTTCAGTTCCATTGGTAGCGCACCTGCGGCATCGGCGTCGGGTATTGGTTTCCATAGGCAAGTGTTCACCCACATTTTCCATTGACCTCACACGTTTCGGGATGGGGCCTCCTTTCCCGGCACTTCTTCTTTTTATGGCTGAATTTGCATTACCTAGAGCGACCATTTGTTCTGCTAGTGGTACGAGAAACTGTAACAGTGGAACCTTTTTGCGTCTAATTTCCTGATGTAGAACCCACGAGTTTACAACAACAGACATAAATAGTTTATAAAAAACTTTTCTCCACCATTTGGTGGATTTTCTGTTGAGATCGTAAGTAGCTACTTTTTGGTCGGCCAGATCCACTCCCCCCATGTAATTGTTGTAAAATATAATCATATCTGGGCATGTAAATTCGGTTCTACTACCATCCTTGAGTTTTCTCTGGGCAACTCCCATCGTACTCGAGTGGCAGTTACTCATGACAGTTACAACTTTAGTATCTTTCCACTTCGTGGCAATGATACCTTTAGAGGTGCTGCGAAAAACTGCATCGCCTCGTGCCATTTTTCCACTGGGAAAGGTAGGAGTATTTTTTCGATTTTGCATATATGTTCCCACGCATGAATATGGCAGAGTACTAACTAAGGCGGTTGAAGTGAAAAATCGATCAAAACATAATGATACGTCAGAAGCTCTAATTGTGGATGTCAATTTTTGAACTACTCTTTCTCCTAGTGTACCCTCTCTAGCACCTTCTTCTTTCCCTGCATATACATTCATATCATAAATATACCCAGTCTTCGAATCACAGCGTTCCCATATTTTTATGCCCCTCTTAATCGGTTTGAGAGGTTGGTATTGTTTGAGGGCCGATCGCCCCTTGAATTTAGTCATGGTTTCGTCTATCGATTGGAAGGGGCTATCTTCCCTGGCCTTTAGAAAGGTGTACTTCAAGCAGGAGAGTACTTCTTCAACATAGTAAATTTTTGAAGCATTGTGGGGCTTCTGTGGGCGATTATAATACATTTTAGACAACAAGAATGTACATCTGTCTCTTCCTATTGCATTACGGATAAAATTATTACCAAGTGATTCATTGTTGGACCAATAATGAGCAAATGCTGGAACTTTGTTGTATGACATCACCAAAGTGATCCCAAGGACTTTCATTATTTCGTACATCTCGGTTTTCTGATATTGTTTCTTTGTGTCTTTGGAGAGAATATCTAAGCGTTCGTTAGTGTATTGTGCAATCAACATGAAGAGGCTTTTAGGAAAAAGTTTCAAGAATATGTCCAACTCTGTTGATGTTCTGTTTATGTCTATCAAAGTTTTACATGCTCTCACTGTAGGTATGGTGGATCGAGGAGTAAACGCATCAGGAACTTCACTCCATATGAAATTACCTGATGTAGTGGGTATGACATTTTCTTGATCTTCATCTGCGTCATCCCCTGATGGATACCGTTCATCAGGAGAATCGGCCCTTTCCGGATCTTCTTCTTCAATATGATCCAATACCTGACCATTATTGGTTGTGGCAGCTTTGCTAAATTCAGAATCACTCGAATCTGTTCCCGAACATTCGTAGTTCGGATCATCGTCACTACCCGAAAATGGCTCTGTTTCGATATCCGACAAATTTTCGGTCAATTCTTGAAGTTCTCTTTGCGTTAGAGCCCTTTTCATCTGAAAAATATAATTTACATTCAACACTACTGGGACCGATAAATCCCACTGAACAACACGGCTGGGACAAATATGTCCCGAAGTGCAAGTACGGTAACGTAACTACAGTTATTCACTATATATTTTCATGTTAACAATGCTGCATCAATGAATAAGTGTAAATAAGCTTACCTTGAATACTAATATCACAATAGTTTAATTTATATTTATAATTTATAGCGATAACACTAAATTTTAGCACTAAATCTCACATAGGTTGCACACCACGCCTTGCATGAGTTGGCATTTTTAGGTTATATTAGTTTGCAGGGAATTTTTCAGCCGGTATATATGCAACACATAATGCCCTACTGCATAATCTACTGTTAGGTATGATTTCAATGACTTTTCGGGACATATATAACCCGGCAGGGTATATTGAAAAAATGATGGGACGTATATGTCCCAGTAGGGGCGAAAGGGTTAAATAAAAAACTGTCCTTTTGCGGCATCTTTTTAACTTTCTCTGTTTTCTTTCCTTATTTTTCTTTTGTATGCTCCACTCGTTTTGTTCTCCATTTTCAGGAATATTCAAAACAACTATTAACTACCCACTGGAAATACACAACGCATGAACTAATAATGTAATAATGACCGGCGAAACGTCACATCGCTCGTCGGGCCCGCTCTGAGATGATGCTGCTGACCTCCCACTGAAATGAAACCGCTTCTTGGTTATGTGCCATGCCGCGCCGGCCGGTACGTCTTCTTAAGCAACCCTGACAGAGTTGCCAGATTTACTGAAAATATGAACGTAGATATATCAATCATTTCGAATTAGTAGCTTGGTTTGCCAGATTTAAAAAAACCAGGCCCCTTACGGGCCTTGGGCCCGTAAGCGTAGCTTACTCCCGCTATATGATAGCTACGCCACTGACATTTTGTATGACTGCCGTGAAGTCATAGTGACAATTTTGAAAATACTGAGAGATTAAATACATTTATAATTAGAATCGTCTGTAATTCGTGTTACACGTTTGCCAGTACTGAAGTGTATTGCCAGTCTATGTCAAATTCGAGGTTTGTAGGCAGTCAAATGTAAATACTCAGTAATAATGTATTAAGGGCAAATGCTTTTGCCGGTAAGAATGTTTGTCGAGGGGCATTGCCAAAAAAACAACAAATCGTGGGTAAAACATTTGCCGAGCAAAATCATGAGCCCTAAATACATTTTGTGGACTATTTCCCAAATATCGGTTCATTTTGACATTTATACTGATGCGCAATGACAGTTTAAATGACGTTTCTGAAATACCACCTTGATTAAAGCAACATATTTGGTGGTTGCCGTGGATGCAAGTGGCAAAAGAAACTGACAAAATCCCAAGGGAAAATTTCGATTTTTTGCCACTACAAAAACACACGATTGGTTGAATTTTGAAAAAGCATGGCTTTTCATTGGATAATAAGAGATGTGGGAAATAGTCCTGGAAAAATCACACAATGCTGCAGCGGGCGGGCCTGACTGTTGAAAGAGCGGCACTGCTATGGAAGGTCCTCGCTCCTTGTCTGGCCCACGCTTTTAAATGGGCAGGAAATGCATTCAAACTAATTAATTGTAAGATTAGCAGCTTTCGAATTTTAAAACAGATGCAGCACAAAAGGAATAAAATCAAGAATAAAAAACACACATTACATTGTAACTTTATTTTCATTATGATTGCGTTACTTCAAAGAAAATAAAAATGACAAATGCATTCAGCGTGGTTTATCTTAAAATATTGAGCTCACGTTTACACAGCAAAAATACTTCTTTTAATTCTGACAAATGTCGGATTATTAATGAGCAGTCGTTTAGGATTATTTATTTTGTAAAAATTACTTCACACATGATAAAACAAAATGGTTTTGTTTAATTTTTGGCGAATTTCCGATTTTTACCTAAAAGCTGCACAGTTTTCTTTTTTGCATAAGTATCAATTCTAATATTAGCATATGTACTTGCAATGTATCGAATGATTTGAATTTCATGCAAATCTTCATGCATATCGATTATAGGATGTGGCGGCTGAAATATACCTATTTAATTTTGTTATAAAATATTGCAAAACAGTTGCAACTATTTTTCTTTTAAAATTGTCTTTACGCATGAAGTTTAAAATAATTTCAGTTTTGAACGCCTTCTCTGCATATTTTACTATTTGAATATACTGTCTGAAGGATAGTACAATTTCCCCCTTGATACAAACATCTTAAATGTTGAATGTTTATTTATGTCAACAGTGTAAGAGTGATCTTGCCCTGATGATCAATCAAAATTTTGTGGCAATGACCGCAAGAATTTCTTTTCAATATTGTTCTCATTATAAAACCGCAAATACGAGGGCTGTTCTATAAATTGTTAGTTGCAAGAAAACTACGAAATTTAAAAAAAATAATTTTATTGTTTTTCAAAATATTCCCTCTTAACCATAATACACTTCTTCATTCTTTGAAACCACTGCTCGAAACAGGTTGAAAACTCTTTTTTTGGAAGGTCGTCAAAAATTCGCCGAGATTCAGTAACTGCCGCATCGGCGTTAGGAAATCTCTTACCACGCATGTTTTTTTTAATCAGCGGAAACAAAAAAAATCGTTCGGGGCAAGGTCTGGACTATATGGTGGGTGAGTGACTAGCTGGACTCCGGATTCGTGTAAAAAAATTAAAGTTTTTGCAGCCGTATGGGGAGTTGCGTTGTCATAGTGCAATAAAATTCCACGCAAACCAGATCGTAGCCGATCACTACACCATTTTTGGAAGACTTGTGGAATGTAAACCATTCAGCAGTTACAGTTTTACGATCTTCAAGAGGAATTACTGCGATTGGACCACTGTATCTGAAGAAAGCTGCAATCATCTTTTTGTTTACACTGTTACTGCTACTAACTTTGGTCGGCATATCCTCATTTTCAAACACCCAAACAGTCGACTGTTGTTTCGTTTCAGGATCATAACTATATATCCACGATTCATCGGCCGTAATAATATTAAATACCTGATTTGAAGATCCTCCATCGAACTTTTCTAACATAAACCTGCACCAGTTTACCCGTGCTTGTTTTGTTCTTCGGTTAGCAAATGCGGAATCCACCGACTTGCCAGCTTCCTTACGCCCAGATGTTTATGTAAGATGGTATCTACTGCAGATGATCCAATCCCTAGTTCTTCTTGAATGTCTCTATGGCTGATATTCCGATTTTCCTTAATCAGCTTTTCGGCAGCAATAACGTTTTCAGCACAAACAGCGACTGTTGGTCGTCCAGGTCTTGGTTCATCTTCTAACGTACACCTTCCACGTTTAATTCACGGAACCAGTAACTAATTGAGGATAATGAGGGACTATTGTCGCCAAAAGCTGCCACTAAATTTTGATGACTTTGGTCATACGTTAAACCTCGTTTATAATCGTAGAACATCATAGCCCGAAAAGCACTTCGCGGCACTTCCATACTGCTTAGTGGAAATCAAACGAATTATAACAATCAATAATTTATATCTCTATAACCTTTAACTTCAATCTGGTAAAATTGCAGCTGGAAACTGTCAAAAGAATTGGCTTTCAATTAATGAAAACGTTTTTGTTTTTGCCTGCGTCCACGGCCTGCTACTAACAATATAGAGAGCAGCCCTCGTATATAGAGAATATTTTCCTGGAGAGAAGTAAGCGTAGTTTCGTCAATAACCGATATAATTACGGTTAAATCGCTGTCGAGATAGATGTCATTATTTTCAACTTCTAGGAGGGAGTGTTTATGTTTGCGAAATTCAAACACTGGGTTTATTTCGGAATTATTATCGACGACGCAGTTTAAATTTACGCTCGCCTGAATGCTATTTTGAAAAAGCAATTTGCGTAAAGTCCACTTAAATTGTAAAGTATTGGGATTGTTATTTCCTCCTTCGCGAGTACGTATACAAGAAAAATTTAACTCTAAATGGTCTTGGGAGCATTATACAGGGTGTTATGGAAATGAGTGCAAATATTTTCACCAGTGATATAGCTCACCAAAATGAACAACTTTTCTGTAGGTCGTTTTTCATTTAATCGCATATTTTTTCAATCATTTATCTCCCCTAAATTTGACGAGCCGCTTGGTAAGCAAATCTAACTTAAAGTTGAACCACACAAGTATATTAAAACTGCAAAGTTCTTGCGCAAAAAACATGCGGTCAATAACTTACCTACCTCAATTGATAAAGTACGTTGGTTACCAGATGGGAACAAAGGTTTTATCAGTACCTATGCAATTTTTGTTGGTTTGCATATCAAAGAAATGTTTTTTTTTTGTTTTGCACCATTAAATTAAAATATTATTCCATAGGTGGGTATGCATTTTTCGAGTAAAATTGTTTTGAATTTTAACTCAGTTTTAAGGGCGTTTTCGAAAAAATAATAAGTGGAGAAGTTGCTCAGTTTAGGGAGTTCTATTACGGGTTAAAATATTTGCACTCATTTCCATAACACCCTGTATGTTAGAAAATATATTATAGGATTATCGACTTCACTAAACAGATCAAGTACTAAGTTTCTGAGACCGCACATGTTAATTAAAAAACCTAAAGCAAATGTTTTTCTTGCATGTTGTAAAATGCTACATCTAGCAAGTGTTAATCTACGTATATAATTTTCAGTTTCTGAAAAAATGTTTCCCAATATTTTCTATTAGCTAAAGTGAGGGGTGCCTTCCCATAAATATTTCTAGAATTCATCAAATCGAATATTCTGTCAAAAGTTCTTATGAATTCTGTTGTGGCCTCACTGTTTACAAAAAGTCTCTTAAAAAGTCTATAGCGTCCGCAACACCGCTGCTTATAGTTTGAACAGCTAATGATACATTCAATTTTTTTGCTGAAAATTAATATGCCTGCAAGTTTTAGATCTTCCTTTTCCTGCAACTCTTGCAATTTTTTAACATCGACAAAAAATGTTTCTCGTTTGAGACCGAATATCTATCTCCGCAAACGAATTTCTGCACAATTTTATCATGTGGCATGGGTCCATTATACAATAAATATTGGAATGATTTTGAGAATGTATGAAACTGGATACAATATTTTCGCCCGAAAAATTGCAACCTATCATGTGTTGTGTTTTTACTTCCTTTTACTACTATAAAGGAAGTATTGGTTGGATTCACCCCAAAAATTCGAAATTGAGTTTTCAACAGATCTTCACGTTTTAGAGTCCCCTGATCCCAAAAAACATATTTTTTTTCATTGGTCTGTCTGTCTGTCTGTGTGTCTGTCTGTCTGTGTGTGTGTCTGTGAACAGAATATCTCAAGAACGAAAAGAGGTATGGCATTGAAACTTCATATATAAGTTTTCTGTACTATGCAGATGAGACAGCAAGCTTTTGAAGAAAATCGCATAACCGGAAGTAGGTGTTTACTCTTGTGATTTTTCAGTTTTTTTCGATTTTTTCAAAAACGGCTCAAACGATTTTTTTTAAATTGTACATTTTTCTTACATTTTTAATGTGTATTGATGTGAGATAGGTGATTTTCCAGTTGAATACTTCTAAAGTGGGTTTCTTTTGTTTTTTTTTTCTATTTTTTTTATTAACTCCTATTTTAAATAAAACACCCGGTATATTATTACATTTTTGAATTCACCTTAAAATTCTAGAGAAAATTTGTCTCTTCAACTAACACTCGATTTTGTACCGTTTTTGTAGAATTTGTAATTTTTGAAAATTTTTAACAAATGGTTAAAAATTAAAAATGAAATTTTTGACTAATTATAAGATCACTGTAAAAGGAAGTTGTGTGAGTGTATCACACCAGATTTTTATGTTTGTGATACATCTATCGCATGTAACTGACCGAACAAAAATTTCAATTTTATATAATTTTTCTGACTTAATGTACCACTCGACCTTGTATATTAGCAGTTATTTTATTTACAAAAAATATGCTATAGGACATTTAAATCTTTTTGTGTATGATACAATTTAAAAAACTAAGAGCATCTGTTGCTAATTCTTTATTTGATAAGTTGGCCACTTCGCCTAAATCTACATATCCCTAATGTTTTTTTTATCAAACACAATTTGAGAACGCCCTGCCAGTGAATCAAATATTAATGCTATATGCCTAAGAGGATTATTACTTTTTACATGGTCTTTTAAAAAATGAAAGACTTCAGTTAACAATCCTACATCATTTCGAGAAGATAACTATTTACGTACGACCGACGAATGGGGAAGGCAGATTGTATTATGTACAAAGTTATAGGTCTTTGGTGAATAAAAGTACGGCGTTAACTTGAACTTTTTCATTGGTTCCGTATATCTTCTTCCATTGGCAGCAGTTTAAATTGTGCTAATTGGTTGCTAATTTGAATATTTCTTTCGTCCCATTGTATTTTCTCCCTTTGTTTTACCTACTCGTTTAGGCGAGGTTTGAGTACCAACATTGTTTCGAAGAGTTTCGAAGAGAAACAAGATCATCGGTATCCATACTTGTTGACGGCTACAGAAAAAAAAGAACTAGTCAGCCCTCTAAAAACTAACTACATTTTCTAAAAATTTACTGTTTAATCATATAATTTCAAACTAACAATCGATGCCATTTTGTTGACTTATCGTTTAAGGAGAAGATGTAGGGCGAAGTAATTTCTTGCGATTATTAGCTTTTCTTTTCAAATGTTCAGGAAAATCGAACAAAGTTGGAATAGCATCCTTTTTTAATAAATTTTTATTAAGAGAAGATTCCAAATACGCATCTTCGGTGAAATGTTCACTGCATATTACAGTAAGTCTTTTTGGAATAAAATTTTCTAAATCTACAGCTCTGACCCATAATTTCAATACTTCTGGACATTTCAAAGAAAACCTTTAAAAGCAAAATCAATTAGCAATAGCCCTAATGTCTAGTGCAAACAATATTAAGAATAGAAGTAAATATAATTTATTGTATTAATAAAGCCACAAAATAGACCTAATTTCGAGAAAGAAACCAATGAATGGACAGCTGTAATAAAAGTACAATCCACATTTGTATAATTATTGTCTCTCGGCGATGTACACTTCTGTGCAATAAAATTAAGCACACACGGCTTTGTGGTATTTATTAATAGCGTTTTATTTTTGAAAGGTCTTAGTTTTGGTCTGTTAATAAAGGTTATATTTTTAAGTTATGGTGTTTTATCATTTATGGAAACTGCTGCTAGGCAATTAAAATAGACCCGAATTATACAAACTAGAATATTGTGAAAAATTTTCATAAAACTTGTGCTTAACTTTATTGCACAGAAGTCTACCCATAAGCACAGGAATATTATACCGTATTCTGTAACTTAAGTTACTTACGCACACATTAATTTGATTCTTGTAATAAATTAATCGAAATATTTTTATTAATCTCATTTCTTCATTTTTAGGACATACATTTTCAGGAAAAGGCACCACTTTTAGATCTTTAAAATTTAAAAATAGGCATGAACTAAATGTTATATTTTCGTTAATAAAAGGCATTTTTTTCATACTTCATTATATTAATATAGTTACCTACGCACAAACACGTTTTTTTCAAAATTAAATAAGACTACATCAAAAATGAAGATGTTGTTCCAAATTTTTAGAAGTTAAACTAGTTCTTTGTCCTGATAAAATAACATTATAAGACGAAAATGATCTCTCCACATCACAAGATGTAATCAGATACAATTTATACGAGGACCAATCAACGTTACTGTCGTCGGTTTCACTGTCTTCCCCATTTAACTGTCTACAAAAATCTTGCACCTTTCTTGCTCCGGGATTTTTTGAAATTACTTTTTAAAATTTTACGTAGGCCAACTTTCCAACAGCCCCTGGATCATTTTTTAGAGTCGATTCTACTTCCTCAATGATTTCATGTGATTCGGTTAAAGGTAAACCAAATGTGCTCAATTTTTTAATATTTTCTGTCAACATTTTAAAATGAGCTTTGATATATTGCAGATTATTTTTTATATTTCTGGACATTTTTAATTGATGTAGCACTATTTTTGTCAAATTGTATAACAACCTGAAATAAGGAATATTATTTACTAATTGTAATTTATGCTCAAAATATATGCTGATATTTTTACACTATCAAAATTTTCGGAATAAAATACAGCGGGTTCAATCCAGGTTCCCCAGCGAGTTAGAATTGGTTTAGGGGGAAGTGGTACTCCTGACAAATTCTCCCGATGTACTTGCACACGTAAAGGAGCTTTTAAAAAACTTCTTTACATTAGAAATTAATATAAAAATGAAATTTAAACCATGTGCAAAGCAGGTAAGATATATAACATTTCTTAAAAACAAATCACGTTTATGTCACATTTAAGCATGTAAGCATCTTTTGCGAATTAGGATAGGACGCTTGGTGGTAACGGGTTATAGTATTTCACATTACTAGCTTGGTAAGAGGGTTTTTACTGGCGAATACTGGCCTTCTTGAGCCAGTAAAACCTGTTACCTTTCGTGTATTGTTGAATATTTTATTTGTTCCTCACTTGTAAATAACTAGAAATTTACCATTTATCCAAAATGTCAAACTGACAAGCAACTAAATTCATCAATATGACACATACTAAGGAAGACAATTTTGGCTTTGCACGCTATCATTTATCCATGAGCACGCTTGTAAAACTGACAGTCTTTTGAAGTTAACGTAATGCCAGGTAAATTTTGGTTTGACACAATATTACAACAAAAAGAATTACTGCCTGGTACAGTGGTACAGTAATATTATTTACAGCGGCGTCCGTATAGTGAGAACATTCCGGTAATTCCAAATTAAGATTATCTACTGCATCATGGTTAGAACGATCCGGTGAGTCCAATACAGTTTGACGACCAATTATTTGTGCAACTTCAAACTTTTTCTTCAAAGATGCATCAATATAACCCTCGGCAACTGCAGACAACTTCCACCCTCCGTGTCGTTTTACAGTTAGTAAATCACCGCCTTGGTTAGCTAACTGTGTTGCACTGGATTTTCTGAAACAATGTCCTGTGAAAAGTTCAGGATTCGCTAATTGATGAAATTCGGCAATATTCCCTGAAACCTTCCCAATAGTGTTAATCCCAATGGGGCTATTAACACAGCGACTACCACGGTAGGTTAAGAAGAAAGTTTATGTGTCCCAATTAAATCAATCCAATCTGGGTTGGTTATCATAAATTGTCTCGGTACATTGTTTTTTGTTTTAGGAACTGCTACAATAACTGAGTGAGTGTTAAGAACAATATCCCAAAGCAATCACTTTAGCTCAAATCCTATCATTTTCACGAGCCATGCAAGTTAAATTCGTAATTTAGCGGTAACGTTATCAAACCTATTTCCGCGTGGTCCATTTCAAATATTAACGCTGCGCCGTAGTTCAAATTGCCGATTCAGGTTTATTTTGGCGTAGGTTACAATTCAAGCTTTGTTCTTGTTTGAGTGCATTATCGCCGTCCTTCTTAGAATTCTTGTTGTACAAGCCTGCCTTAAAACTTTACGCGTAAATCGTTAATGAATACTGCCGTGCAGTCCTATTAGTCGAGTTTCATTTATGAATTCATCCTTTGTTCTTTTGCAAGCAATACAGGCTCCAGCGTACCAATTTCTGCGTATTCGTTATCTTCAAGGTCCCCTGCAAGTTTCTTATAAACTGTTGAGTCAGATCGTATCAGTTCGTTGTAAATTCCCGCAAAGTTTTTGGTTCATTACTCAAGCTAGACAAGGACGGAGCGTAGTCATGCGCTTGCGTCAACGGCAATTGCACTTTGCGAAAGCAGCTTAAGGTTCACTTCCCGCCGAGTTCTGAACTACAACAGACGAGTATCACGTTTACCTTCCCGCGGCTTCGCTTTATGCGACCGCGGGGTGGTTTAGTTAAAAGAGTATAGTTTCGCTTTCGCTACCGCTTACCAATTAATGTGTGTGCTTTCGTTATTCTTCTTTGGTGCCGTTGCGAGCTCTAAAATGTGCCGGTGTGCTTTTCCGTCGATTAGAAATCGTTGAATGAACTTTTCAAGTAATAGTTCCCAGCCTTACTGTGTCTCGAACTGTACGCGTTGTGTTTGAGGGTTGTTGCTAATTGTCGTGAGTACCGCATATTGTTGTAAGCCTGGACATTCCCGTTTATCGTAAAGTGGCAGCTTTAAATACGTCTTCGGACGGATTAATGTCGTGGGGATTCTATTACAAAGGCAAAATTAATATTTGCATAAAATATTTCTGGGCAATAATAAGCTATTGTATTAGATCGAATTAAGGCCTTATAGCCCTCACTAAATGGATTTCCGTTATTTAGCATGTCAAAAATTTGGCCAATCATACCAATAAATTGTACAGTGGCATTGCATCCATTAAAATCTGAATTGCCTTTGCTTTGTAAGTAGAATAAAGCATTAGCAACTGAACTTACCAGAGCCTGCGCTGCAAATCGGACGTTCATTATTTTATTTCTATAATTAATGTGCAGATGTTAATGAATTGGCAAAATGCAGCTGTTCTCTTTCCTGTACTTCGTGAAGCCTTTTTATATATTTCCACCTAACAGTACCAGTTTCAGATGTTAACGTCTTCTCAGTCATACAGTTTCTAGCCAATTTTAATGGTTCGGTGACACTTAATCACACGACACATAATCATAGGACATTTAAGCACGGACAGTTAAACACGCCGACAGTTAAACACGCCGACAGTTAATCACACCGACATTTAAACACATAGACATTTAAACACGCCGACAGTTATTCACACCGACATTTAAACACATGGACAAATAAACAAATTGTGTTTGAAGTGAATTCGGAATAGTAATAGCGTGTTAAGTAATGCACAGAAACATAACTTAATGTTACTCAAGACTGCAGTAAAACTAAAATATAAAAAAAATATGGAGCTTTATGGATTATTACACATAATATTACTTAGACATGCATACATATATATTAAAATACATGGGCAAGGGTTCGGTGGACTACAAAAAGAAATTGCATTGCAACACACATATTATTTACAGCATATAAGTGGTCAACGCATTCCGGAGAAGAAAAAGTACAGAGACCTTAACACCAGAGTCGAACGAATAGTTGCAATCTACGATCCGGATAATAAAATCGAATATTTGCGAACCCTTGCCCATGTATTTTAATATATATGTATGCATGTATAAATAATATTAAGTATAATAATCAATAAAGCTCCATATTTTTTTATATTTTAGTTTTACTGCAGTCTTGGGTAACATTAAGTTATGTTTCTGTCCATTACTTAACACGCTATTACTATTCCGAATTCACTTCAAACGCAATGTGTTTATTTTGCCATGTGTTTAAATGTCGGTGTGATTAACTGTCGGCGTGTTTAAATGTCTATGTGTTTAAATGTCGGTGTGATTAACTGTCGGCGTGTTTAAATGTCGGCGTGTTTAACTGTCCGTGCTTAAATGTCCTATGATTATGTGTCGCGTGATTAAGTGTCGGGTCACGAATTTTAATATATGGCTTGTATCGAACATCATCGTTAAATTCTGAACCAATCAAACTTTTAAACTGTTTGAATGTTTGTGTAATTTGTGTAATTGTCATAATTATTATTCCTGTTTCAAACAAATTTCTCAAACAGCATGTTACAATTTGTGTTTGGATACTTGCATATGCTTTATTTGACAGAAAATAAGCTATAGGGCATTTAAATTGATTTGTGTAACTTACTATCTGCAGGAAGAGTGCCTCTGATGCCGCAGATTCGTACTACTCATCGACAATGTTGCCATAATCAACATATCCCACAAATTTCCCTTTCGAGTCATCCCACACTATCTGCTTTCTAATTGACATTCCATCAATAATCAGGGCACAATTTTTTAAATGTTGTACAACTACAGTTTTTAAGAAAGTAAATACCTCGCTCAAGAAACCAGGATAGTAGTTCATACATGACAACCATTTCCGAATGGTTCGTTCATTAGGCAATACAAAATAATGTCGGAAAAATTTGTACCCCTTCCGTGAATAAAAATACAACGTATGAGCGAACTGCTTCATCAAGTCGGAGTACCTTCTGCGCCCTGGAGCGACATTTTCCTTTTTGAGTTCCTTGATTAATAACTCTAATGGGAAACCTAGAATTACCAAATCAGTGTTTTAAAATTAAAGATACGTAGATACTATAACAGAAAATATGTTCCTACCTTTAAAATAATTTCCCATTACAGATGTTAAACTTGAGTTCGTGCCAATTAAATTTTGCATTGAATTTGCAGGTCCTTACGTTTTACATTTTGTTTCAGACTCTTAAGCTTTCGTTGCAAAACATATTTTTCAGAATGCACAATGTAGTTAGTTTGCGTTTCTACATTTTTCAACATACGAACTGGTCCATTACTAATGTCTGTAGCTTCTGTTTCCTAAAACATTTAATCGCCATTCCACGGTCGTCCCCGTGTATTCTTCCCTGGGCAGCTGTACTGCCACACCGCTTTCACTAGACGTTCATCTTGCATCCGGATTAGATGACCCCACCATCGCAGTTGGCTTCTCTCAATATAGGCAATTAGGCCAGGCGCGCACATGCGATTTTCTGTCGCGCGACTTAAAAATCGCAATCGCCGTAAATAATTTCTAAATTTTCAGGCGCGCACTTGCGGCAAATTAATCGTAACTACTCGTACATATTATTAGTACCAACATGGATTTTACTGAAACCGCTTGTGTGGTAGCTTTATTGTTACGAACGAAAGCCAGAAAAAGGCGCAAGAAGCAGTACTAGGTGCATCCAGTGATAAGTTAAAGATTGCTAAAAGGGCAATTTTACAAAATTTATGACGACTTAAGAGATCATCCTAATAAGTTTTTTCAATACTATAGGATTATAATATTTCACCCTTGTGCTCATTAAGGGTACAAAGATAATTACTAATTAACTTTCTGATAGCTAGTCGAGTCGGAGACAGGGTCAAGATTTCCAGATCTACATAAGAAGCGTAACAAACCAAACACAGGATAGCTTTAAACAATTTAATATTGGTGCTCAGAACTATTTACAAACGTAATCATAATTGGATAATTGAAAATTAACATGTATTTTAACAATAAAAGTAATCTTCTGTATCCCGTCGCCTCTTGTCTCTTTTTGCTGCAACCCGTCGTACAGCCGTGTAAACGGTAGTTTCTGGTTAGCCCCCTCGGGAATTCTGTCGGAGACGACGCTGGTAGCTTCTGGAACGGCTTGAAGTTAGCCCCGGCGTTCTTCACTTGGCACTCGGCGGAAAGTTTACGAGCACATGTCGCTGTAATGACAATTTAATTAACCAAATACCGGGATTTCGCTTACGTGATGGTGGCGATTAGGATGTTTGTCCTTATTCGGGGAATTCGCGGCCTGATGTTTTGTGCAAGGTGCGGTGCCACGAGGATTTGGTGGAAAGATCCACCTAGTGAGCTTCCTCGAGTCGGTGCCGGTGACGAGGAGATTTCCTCCACGACGAGACGGCCTGGAGATGTTGATATCAGATTCCCCTGGTATGTAGAACTCTGTAGCTAATAAGAACATTAACCAATTCTTTCAAGGGCTGCAATTTAGTAATTATTCGGGCTTTTAAAATAGGTATTACGAGATGCTATTGTCGTATTTTAATTGCATGGACTTTTGGGAGATAATTAATCGCAAAGTGACATTTAGGTTGCTTGCTAAGCAAGTTATTTAAATAGACGGGCCTGGCGGTCTCTCAATTGAGTCTTCGCCTGCAAACACGTCTCAAGGATTTGTCAAATTAAATTATTAACCAACATAGATTTCCTTAATTAAAATATCTCGGGGATACAGGTTCAAAGGAGGTGCAGAACGGCAGAGCGGCTTCCTAGCGGACTTCGTCCCGTACCTATTCTGCAGGTTAAGGAAAGGATTTAAGTTTGTAATCGTGAAGGCGGCCTACTTCCAGGAGAAGTCTTCGCCTATCGCCGACTACGAGTCAGGTCGGAAAATGAAATTAATTCGTAATTAAATAACTAGACAGGACGGAAAGGGATCGGGATCTAGGAGGGAAATGGATGCTGGTGACGGTGTCGGTGGACGAGTGGATGAATGCCTTGAGTAGCGGTCGTGGAACTGCTTATAAGTGTTCGCCTTCGGGCTTCGTGCAGCGAACAACTTCCTCGGAGGGTTTAAGAGGGGGACCGGCGCAGAAATGCGCATACGTGGAGTGGGATATCCGTTGATGACGCGCCGTTATCGCTGGACGGGCGTTTCAGATCTACAGCCCCTGATAATCAAAAATCGCTGAGGGAGAACGCGCTAATTAATTTTAATTTAAAAACGAGTTCGCGCGGGGCGAAACGGCACAGGATGAGTGTGAAGAGCTTTGATGAATTACTTCAAATAATAGGACCTAAAATAACATATCAAGACACTAAATGGAGAAAATCTGTACCACCTGAAGAGCAGTAACTTTGAGGTAAGTAAGTACACAATATTGGTTTGAATAACTTTGTTTTACAAACTTTACAAAATACTTATTACGTAACAATACTCGGAATATTTGGACGTTCGTAAAAAACAGATGATTGGATCAAACAGATATTTTGTATTATTGATTCGACATATCAAACAAGTAACTGTTATTATCGGAGAGAGCAGGCGACGATGCTATAGAGTAGTCACATGATGAAGAAGTTGCCCTGGGGGATAGTAAACCTTCTGAAAATTGCGAATAGTAATTCCTCGTAGAACATTCAGAATTTTGGTTTTGGTTATTAGCCAAGGAAGATTGAAGAACTGTTTGTAGACGTCCTGGTGGCTGCATCTGGAAGTTTGAGGATGGAAATTGCGAAGGTGGTTGATAGCCGCTAGCGTGAGCAAAAGAAGTTGGTGGAACTATGGTACTACGATGTACGTCCGGATATTCAACTGGCGGAGGATGATAATTCTTGGCATATCTCATGACATTTAGGATTTCTACTTTAGCGTAGTGTTTTTGTTCGTCGTTCAGTCTTTGTAGCATGGGAGCAAGCATTAAAGCAAACTGTTTGTCCTCGTTAATTGCGTGGTTTTCTTAGAACGTCGAGCGGGTGTGTTCAGTTGGTCCTCGTTGTTGTTATTAGTGATATTATTTTCTAAATATGTAGGACGTGCAGTGGCTGTGTCATGCTCTCCTTGGTTGTTACCGTTATTATTTTCTAAAGGTGCAGTGTTTCCACTTGTAGGTCTAGCCTTCATGGAAGGAAGCAGAAATAATAATGAATCAAAGTAAACGTATTTCCTTCTCTTTTTTGCAGGTTCACCAGTCTTTAATTTTCGTTGAGTTGCAAGCTCTCTTGCAAAACAATCCTTCAAATTCTTCCATTTTTTCTGAATTTCTTTTTCTGCAATATGAAACAAATTATTATTAAATTCGAACAGACTTGCAATTATTTATTATTATTGTTAATTAAATCAAATTATTTTTCAGATATCTTGCCACAGGTAATAGCTTCAACTCTTTACACTTCGAATACCTACTGGGAGCCACTACAATCAGGGAAATTGTTAAGGGCACATGTGAGCAATTTTGGATATGTTTGCAACCTGTGTACATGCCAGAAATATCCGAAGAGAACTGGTTGAGTATTGCCACACAGTTTTATGACAGAACTGATTTTCCGAACTGTATTGGAGCTGTGGATGGCAAACACATAAGATTAAAGAAACCTGATAAGAGCGGTACAGAGTTTTATAACTATAAGAATTTTTTCTCAACAATTCTTCTGGGTGTTGTTGACGCCGACTATTGTTTCATTGCAATAGACGTAGGAGCATATGGTGCAGACAGTGATTCTAATGTGTTCAAAAACTCTAATTTTGGCAGAAGACTAAATAACAATCAATTAAATGTTCCAAATCCACAAAAGCTACCTCATGATGAGACGGGTAAACCTATGGCTTTCGTTATTGTAGGAGATGAGGCATTTGCACTATCACAACGTATTTTGCGGCCTTATCCCAGGAGAAACCTGACAATGAAACAACGAGTATATAATTACAGATTGACTCGTGCTCGTCGAATGGTGGAATTAGCCCAGACATATTAGGGTTTGACCTTGAAAAAAATAATGTAAATCTGAAAATTGGTAGAAATATTCTATTTAGTGTACTGAACAACATACCAAAAGTCCTAAGCGGTCCTATGCCGGCTTCATGATGAAAAAAGGCATAGGCGGGTATTTCGGGTTTATACAGGATATTATTATACATATCGTGTTTTGCCATCAATATATAACTTAATAGGTATATATATCTCACTATTCATGTATTTTATATCATACATGTATACAATAATAATAATAACTAGCAACCAGTGAGACAAATGTCTCATTTAATAAAACAAAAAAGACCGTTTTTCAAATAGAACGCGTTTTCGAGAAATCACGTGATTTCTCGAAAACCGAAATTGTCACGTGATTGAAATTCGGTTTCTGACCTGACGTAACCATTCCAAACAAATAACTTTCATAACTTTTTTTTCTATCTCTTACGGTTTGGCTGCTGAAACAGCGTCCCGGACGGACCAGCGTCCCGGACGGACGGAAATCACGTGATTTCTCGAAAACCGGAAGTGTTACGTGACTGAAATTCGGTTCCTGACCTGACATGACCATTCCAAACATATAACTTTCATAACTTTTTTCTCTATCTCTTACGGTTTGGATGCTGAAACAGCGTCCCGGACACACAAAACAGCGTCCCAGACAAGCCTATTATATGAATCTTTGTTCCACCAGAAGCTTATTTAGTGTTTAGAAAAAGGTCAAAAAAGGTAAAAGCAAAATTTAAAAAAATTTTACATACAATATATTTTTATTTTAGAATAAAACTCGAAAACTTAGTGTCGACAAAATGAGTAGAACCGGAACCTAGAACAAATTAAATCTTGTTTTCCTTTCTTTCGTTTTAAGTATAATATGCTTGCTTACTTATATTTCGTCTTGATCATCGTCGACTTCAACTTCATTTACTGGAGTATCGTAACTGCAGCTTCGACCCCTGCAATTTATGCACATTATTGAGCAAGCAAGGCCTGCAGTTCTACAGGAACACCGAGCCCCGCATTCAGATTTACACCCACAGGATACCATCTGCAACAGTTCATTTTTTTCTTGATAGCTTCATGTCGGAGAACTGCAACCGAGGACTGTCTTCATCGCATGGTTGCCTAATTCCATTGCATTATGACAATTAATAGTTTGATCTCCAACAAACCCAGATGATAAAGACTGTAAGGAACTACATTCCTGCCTAGGAGAGCGGGTCGACAGCCAATTTATAAAAAGGTTCAAATATTTTGCATCCACTGATCTTCTTGAATCTCTAAGTTCAACGTGTTGTTTTGTTGAAGTTCTAGTAATACCAGTCAGTTCAACGGAGCTACAAATTTTAAGACATCCACGAAAAGAGAGCACGAAATATGCTAGCTGACTATCAGATATACCACGGCCATGAGTGAGACCTCCCTGAACTTTACAAAGACTGTTCGATCGCCATATCTGTTGAAAGTTTAGGTGCAGACAATGACACATCTGAATCATAAAGCTGATTTTGTTTATAATCTTTTAAATAAATATTTGCCTACCACCACATACTTTCCTTCACTAAGTAGTTTATTACAGTAAAAACAAACGTTTTCCATTATTATCACCAATTTATATCAATAACATCACAAAAAACCGCGCGCATATAAGTTACACAGTAATGCAAGTGCAGTCTGCTGTAGACACGCACTGATTTATAGTTTAGCCACGTTGTTACGCCCTTCGATCATTCTGCGGTAAGCAGAATTTGTCAAAGAACATAATATATTTCAATTAAAAAAATATGAACTCAGTTGGTAATTACCATTACATCCATAGAGGTCAATGGCAAATTATATGCGATATTATTAAGGAAAAAACTTTTTTTAATTTTCTTTTGTCAAAAATTACATGAAGCCGGCATATTTCGCTTTAGGACTTTTGGTATGTTGTTCAGCACACCAATATAAAATATTCCTACCGATTTTTAGATTAACATTATTTATTTCTATGTTTTGGTAAAATTTAATCTAATATGTCTGGGCTAAATGCACATTTGGAATTTTAGCCAACAAATGGCGAATTTTTCATCGGCCTATGGACATGGGTGTCGAATTTGATTTGCCGACAACATTATCAAATCATGTTGTGTTTTGCATAATTTCGTGCGGAAGATGGATGGTGTACGAGTTGAGGACGAGTCATATGAATGTCCTCTGCAAAGCTATCACCCAAGTGGGACACGGGCTAACACGTGTGGTCTTAATGTACGAGATTATTTTGCAAATTACTTTGCATCCCCACAAGGTTCAATACCGTGGCAATATGATAAAATTTAAGTTGTATTATTTTACCGACAATTAAGAATAAGTAAACGGCGTATACATACCTTTCTTTTGTTTTTTCATTTCAGATAATTCCATCCAATTGCGTATTACATTAACACAAACTTCACCCCACAGTTTTTCTTTGACATTCCGGTCACTATACTCTTTAAATTGTTTATTGTAAAGAGCAGGTCTCATTTTCACCTCTGTAATTATCCTTTCTGTGTCCAGTACACTATCTTGAAGGTCATTCCTGACGGGAGATTCGTCTTCGGACATTTCGCTCATCCGGAAGAAAAGTGACACAAGTCAAAAAATTACATTTCTGGAAAACGCCATTTAAAATTTTTGAACAACGTAAATATACTGTAATTTTTTAGTGCGTAGTGTTACAAACTTGAAATTTAAAATGTTGAACCATGCTGTAATAATTTTTCACATTATACTAAGAAATAAGTAATTATAATATAAAAGCAAGTCAAAAAAATTCTTTTTCTACCCATAATTTGAATTGTGTCACTTTTCTTGTGAACTTTTTGTTACTTTTCAGTGAAATGTTACAAAACGAAATAAAGACAATTTTCAAATCGTATTTATTATTTTATAAATTGTTACAGTTATAGTGCCTCAAAAAATGGCAGGTAACTGGATGGTATCGGCTTAAATTTTCTTTTAAATAATGCCAATAATCCACTCTTCTTTTTTTCTGCAATGCCAACCTTACGAGTATAAACATTTTTTAATTGTACATTATTGTTGTTTTTCTTTCTTCGGTTTATAGTCATAATTTGAAACTCTTCTTCCCTGGAGAATCCTTCATGACCTTGATTACTTTCACTTCAAATATTTTTACTGTTTCGCCATTAGCATTTTTTGGAAAAGAATGTAATCCAAAGTCAGAAGCCAACTGTTTTACGTCAAAAATATCTTTGTGGCACAATTCATCCACTTTATAAGGCTGACCCGATTTTTTTGCACTTCTTATAAGTGTCACGTACTGATCTGGAATATATACCGGTCCAGATCGTTTTGATCTTTTTATCTGACGCTCTATCAGTGAATGTGCATTGTCACCCTCATTCTGGGTGTGCCCTGTAATGAGGTATTTGTGAGTTATGCTCTCCAAGAAATCAAAATGTTGTACCGCATACATGTAGGCCGCTATCATAAAACGGTTTTTCTGTTGCCCAGCACAGTTGTCGGAGAAGAATATAATATTTTTTCTTGCAATTTGGTTATTTTCAAAACTATTTTCTTTATTATTATCTATAATATTTTGTTGAATACTCTCCAAATATCTTAAAACACAGGTTCCTATTTCATTCACGCCTCTCTGAGCTTCTCCCTCGTGCCAGACATAACATTGTACATCCTTAGTTTTTATGTTACAAATAGTCAAATTTAGAACATTTAGTTTTGAAACATAATAAAATGAACTTGCTTCACCTGATGGACAAGGTAATACAGCCTGGAGGTCATACACTGCAACAATATTGTTACCATCAGCTGATGTTTTATCTTTTTCTTTTTCTTTTCTTGATAATTCCGTTTCTAGCCTATGTGTATCATAATATTCTTGCAGCCGACTCTTCTCATCTTCTGAAGCATTCATATAACCAACGCAGACCTCGCATTGGTCCTTTTTTGGAACAAAGAAGGAAAGATTATATTCTTCGTTAAATATCCTGCAATACATCATGTAATTTCCGGAAGGTTTGTTTTGTTCAGCACAGTCTTTAACATAATCTCTATGGAGATCTGCTATAGTTTTCCCCCCCTCGATATATTCTTTTTCAGTGTGGCTGCGACAATAATGACTTTCGATTCGCGGAATTTTCATTATGTGCTGCCTTATACCATTTTTTATCTCATTATCTACTTTAAAATGACACCCATGCTTCCCTCGCAAGTCGGAGGACAACATTTGTCCAGTGAAGAGATTTCTTTTTGCAATAACAGTCCTTATGGGCCTATCGGTAATGCATAATGTTGCTTTAAAGAATTCTTTACAAACGTGAATTTTCTTATCCCTAATTTCGAAATGAAACGCATTATTTGGACGTCTATGACTATTTTCCCTCACGTATTTGTATTTGGGAGTGACTGTTGTCATACTAGCGGAAATAAAATGTCGTTGTTTTTCCAAATCAGCTAGCTTCCAATAATCGTTAAATATTTGCTTACGATCTTCTTCGACAAACTTGCTGTAACATTTTAATTTACATTTATCGGTGCATGGGGGTAGTAAAGTTCGGGCTGCAATAACTTTCTTTCCTTTTGAAACTGATAAATAGGACTCCCCTGTGTTTCTTAACGCTTTTGCGCGGTTCTTTATCCATCTTTGTGGATCAGATATTCGCTTCTTGCCGTTCTTTTATTCTTGTGTAAAATTCATTGCTTTCCTTTTCTTAATTTGGATTTCGGAAGGTTGTTTCTCTTTGGTTTTTCTTTTGTTGCAAGAAGTGCTGGGTTTAACATTCAAAGTTGTACTGCCAATGCTTGAAGTTGAAGATTTTCCATCACTCATGTAATCGGGGTCAGCATTACTATCATCTGTACTATATGGATCTGATAATGATGGATCACCTTCATCCACGCTTTCTGGAATCGTCTTGGAACTATCTTGATTGTCTTGAAATTCAAAATCTGTTATAGGCTGGACTTCTGGAATTTAAACAAAAAATTGGTAGGTGTAGGTATAGTCTGTTTTTTTGCTTTATGATTCAGAGCAGGCTTTGCTTTTGTATTTTTGTAACAGTGTAGATAGTTGGTTACAAAGAAAAAAACACTAGTAATGTCAAAAACTTATTACAACTGTCAATGTGTTATCTTATAAGCACTATTATACATAATGAAAGCTACAATTATTACTGAGCCACTGACATTAAATAAGGTATTGCTTTATTTTAAGAAATTTTATTTAAACATAGTTGTTATCTAACTGTACAGAAACGCCATAAAATTTCTATATGTTCTAATGTGAAAATATATTATTAAAAACTTGCTGATAACTTTTGTTTGCAAATCTGTGTTGTAGAAGTTATTATTTATGCTAAACGTATAAGAGGGATTAACTGTTTTTTCAACATTTCGTAAAAATGCCACCGTTCATACACTTATGATAGTACCATTGTCCGTGTCAAACAGTGTCACGCCCTCGTAAAAATCCTGATGTGCATCCTGCATGCAAAATAGTATATCTCTTTCCCTCCGTCTTAACTTTAGATGGATTACTTTTCAAGTCTGTGTCGTTGGTCTACCTATGCAAACTGGTTCCATTGCGAAATATCCAGTTTCATCAAAAAATCGGAACATACATTTTCACTAGAATTTCGAAATTGTAAATATTTCTTTAAAAAAGTAATCTTCGCCGAAATTAAATGATTCTTCTCTCGAACCAATTTTCTTCCATTCACAATTTTGTATTTATATCCCATATTTTTTAATGTGTAGTATAATTTTGAACGAGTCCTGATATAATTTAGTTCCTCTCTTGCACATCGCAATAAATTATCCAAAGTAAAAAATCTAAAGTTTCTTAATATCCTCCCTGAAACTATAGTCCTCCCAAGTTAAAAATGTATTTTCCTTCTTCATATTGTTGATGCTGGGGTTGTGATTTTGCTTCATTTAGAATATTAAACAGAATTGCATTCAAAATCTAGCATAATAACAAATTGTAAGAAATTTTATAATGGTTTAATTATTAATACTTACATCAAAGATTTGATCAACTCTTCCAATGATGGCCGTTTTACTTAATTTACCATTGATATCTTTTATATTAGTAAAACAGCGTTTTATAGCCACTTTAGTTTTACTATTAATACTGCTTTTTCGTGGCATTTTATTAAACGTTATTGAAGTGTCAATGTGACAATCTTGGGGACCTTGATTTTGACGTTAGGTATATTTTGTAACTAAACTGTTGTACACTGCTAAAATAATATAAATGCAAGGCCTGCTCTGAATCATAAAGCAAAAAAACAGACTATAAGTATGTCGATTTTACAAAACTAGAGAAGTGTGTTTTACCTTCGAATGACTGTACTGTATTACTTTCTATTGGTTGAGGTTCAACTTCTAAAACAGCAGATATTTGTTGACTATTAGCATCATAACATTCATCGTCAATCTTTTCTGGATTAAGCGCAATAACCGAGGTTGTGTCGGCAGTTTCTTCTTCGACTACAATTTTCCATTCATCATTATGATTTTTACTACTTGTTTTAATATTATCCTGCAGTGCAATTGTTTCCTTAGCTAATTTAAGGATAAGATGAGATCTGCTGTTGCAGTTGGACATCTGAAAATAACACTACAGGTAAGTATTATAGGTTAGAAATTATTTGATGTTTTGTTTCCAGAAAAATGTCACAAAGCTAAATAATTTTCAGAAAGAACACAAAAATGTGTATAAATATTATCGAGAATAGTGACACAACTGAGAAAATGACATCATGGCATTAAGATGTTAAATTATGTTTTCAAGAATAATAACACTTCTCAAAATAAAACTTAAGTTAAAAAATAAGGAATACAAAAAATTACTCACCTTTTTCAGGAATAATGACACAAACTTAAATGTGACACTGTTCTAGTAAAGACTTGTACAGAATTATAAGACACTTTTCGAGATGTGACGATTTTTCTGAAACGCGGCAATGCTTCCACTAACACAGTCGGGACACAACTGAAATGTGTCGCTGTTCCTAATGCAGGCTTGTGAATAAGTAACCAATGGAACATAAGGTCACTCACTAATGGAACAGTGACACTTGCGCCACCTATCGGAAACCGTAGAGATAACTTTGTGACGATTTTCCTGGGACAAAAAGGCTATGATTTGGAGATGTTTTACGGGATAACTAAATTATGCACATTTTTGAGTTGTGTCACTTTTCTTCCGGATGAGCGATTTCATTATCCTCCCTTTACCGATAAAAATGTTTCACAGTACACTTCAGAACGTTTTACAGCAACTGAATTGCGATTTAATACTCGTAAGTGGGCGCAGGTTCGTTCCTGTCCTATTGACTCATTTTGATTTGCGACAATCGCATAGCTTCAAAAATAGGGCTGGTTGCATATTTTTAATCGCGGGGATTATTTAGTCGTATATGCGCGCATTCGTAGTTAAAAACTACGTGTTTCATTATTGCGACTAAACGATCGCGCGACGGAAAATCGCATGTGCGCGCCTGGTCTTAGGCTGTCTACCTGTAAGTACTCGTTCACGGATTGTCGTGTTCGGGATTCTGTCCATTCTTGTTACCCCTTCTATGACTTAAGATTTTCATCTCACTCGCTTGTAATCGAGAGACATTTTTTTTTGTTAGTACCCAAGACTGGCAGCTGTAAGTAAGGACTGGGACAAAGATTGACTTGTACAACTTGATTTTTGTGTTTTTGGATATTTGTCTATTTCTAAAGATTTTCTTTGCAATTGCGTAGTATTGCCGTTCCACGCTAGATATCCTCATATTTAATTCTTCTGTTATTCCACCTCGACTATTTAGTGTGGCTCCCAGATATTTGAAACTGTTTACTCGTTCCGTAGTCTAGGGTGAAGTGCTTGCTGGGGCGTTGATACCGTCATACTTTTAGTTTTGTCTTGGTTTATTTCCATTCCATTTTCGTGAGGCATTGGCACCATATCTCCAGATTGTGTTGTAGACTATTTTCAGCATGTGATATTAGTGCTAAGTCGTCAGCGAAAGCTAGCGATTGTATACATAATGGTCTCAGATTTCTGTAGCCTAGGAAGTGTTGTCTTGTCTTGTTTCGACATTCTTTAATAATCAAATCCATAACAATTATGAATAGGAGTGGGCTCAATACAGCACCTTGTCTTACCCCTTGCGTCGTCGTAAACTCTTCAGATGTTTGTTCGCCTATACGGACAACGTTCCTAGTATTTTTATAGAAACTTTTGACAGCATCAATGATATCATCGGTGACGATGTCGCAAGTCGACAAATACCATATATAGTGTTTTGTTTTTGGCTAGTTGTTTCTCCATAATTTGCCTTAATATAAATATTTGGTCTTGGGTGCTTCTGTTTCCTCTAAATCCACATTGCTCATCGGATAGGGAAAGTTCAACTTGTAAACGCAAACGCTTTTCGATGATCCTTTCGTATACTTTTCCGGGGACACTTAGTAAAGAAGTGCCTCTATAGTTTTGGCATTCTTTCTTATCTCCCTTCTTGTAGATTGGTATGATTGCTGTCTTCTGCCAGTCTTCAGGTATTTGTTTCCCGTGCCAGGCCTTATTGATTATTTCCAGAAGGATGCATTTCCGAAATTATTTAAATACTTCACCATTTCAGGTGCAATCCTATCTATCCCAGGTGCTTTCCCTAGTTTGATTGTTTGTAATGCTCCTTCCAATTCTTCCATGGTTACTTTATTATCATAATGTGTATGTGTGGCACTTTCGCGCTGATATTGTGATGTTTCTTCCCCCTGCTGGCTGGACAAGAGGTCCTCAAAGTATTCTCTCCACTTTTTTACAGTTCTTCCACTCTCCGATAGCGTTTGCCCGTTCTTTCCTTTAATTCGTTTTAGCTGTTTCGTTTGTTTTTTCTGCCTAGATACTCTTTCGAGGCTTTTGTTTTTTCATAAACTAGTTGTTTTATCTCATTAGACCACCACGGTGTCTTCTTTCTATGATTAACATTTATGATCTTGCCACAAATATTTTCCGCTGTGCTAATTATACCTTCCTTAAATTTTATCCATATGGTTTCCAGATCATGAATCTTATCTTGTTCTGCTAATAAATGTTGCAGCTGTACTTCCAGTTCTCGGTGATACTTTTCCCGAATGTGTGGATTCTTTAACTTGTAGCTGTTTATCTTTGTTTGTTGTCATGTATTATCTGCTTTGTTTCGGCTAGCCGTACCCATTTTGAATTGTGCTGTTAGTAAATAGTGGTCGCTATAAATTTCGCTACCCCATTTTAACATTGTTTAGTTTGACAGTGTTGTTTCTGTTAACTATCACGTAGTCGATGATGGACTTTTCCCCACTGCAAGATATGATTTTTAAAATGTTATCAGGTGCTGCTGGTTGCGTCATTTTGATTGATTTTAAATAATTATCTCTTTGCCAACCCCATTCTTCAGAAGATATTGAAGAATTATTTTTACATTGTTGGACTTGTAAGTAGACTCTCTTAATATGTTGTTTTGCTGCATCTTCTGTCGGAGGTAAGGAATTAAGTTGTACGCTTTTATTTTTTGAAGCTAATGTTATGAAACGTTTATATCGCAGTTCGTTCAAATTCTTGGAAGTATTAGCACCATACATTGTAAGAATACAATTAAATCGTTCATCAAAAAGCACTTCTTCACATTGCTCTTCAAACATAAAAGTTTCAGCTGCTGCACGTAACTTCTGATCGTCATTAAAAATTTTAGTAAAAATATGTTTACCTTTGTTGTAGAAAGCGGATGTAGTATCACATCCAGTGAATGCTTGAATAAAGAAAAGATGATCTTTTTTAATATTTACATATTTCATTAACATTGTTTTTGTTGAATAAACTCGTTGTAAAACCACTTGAAGAAGATGAGGTCTCCGAAATGTATAGTTTAGATGAAAATTAAAATTTCTTTTTTTGTAAAAACATTTTCTACAATTAATAAAGTTTTCCTATTTTTTTTCCATAAATTAATTTTATCGTTTTTCCTCATTTTCAATGGATATGGTATAAAAAAAATGTTTCTACATCATTATCATACATATTGTTTAAACAATATAAATCATTTCGTCCCCGCTCCAAAAGGTTTCTAATTTCAAATAATATAAAAAAACAAAATTAAAAAAAGATCAAAATCGGAGCTGTTTCTGAGGACTTCCGAGAAAAAGGCTTTATTAACGCGATTAACAGTTGTTACATTAGTATACAGTATTGTATTATGTGAACTGTTTATAACACAACAAGTAATACCGTTACAGTACTTACTTACGAACTTTGACACCACTGGAATCTCCTATTGCAAATTCTGCATTTTTTTTTAAATACTTTGCCACCATAAATGAATCTGCAATTGATAAATGGTCAGAGTGAGCTTGTGTAAAGCCTTGATGTACCATGATTGCAAAAACTGTCTAATAATGAGTTATAACAATCGCAAACGCCTCCACGAGTATCTTGGGAGTAAGCATGTGATCGCTGGTCTGCGCCGGTCGCACTATTTGACGTCATCCTACTTCACTACCAATCACTGGTAAGCTTCTTGTCACATGATAAATTCAAAATTATAACGATTTATAATTGTTTACCAGCAATAGCAAATGCTTTAAATTATTGATTTTTTCAGTTTTATGCTTCTTTATCATATACACTACTAATTCAACGAACAAAAATTTGAGTTATGGATTTTTGCACAAATCTCCTATTGTGTAATTTTTGCGCTGAATTTGAAAATTGTTTCAGAGTTTCACTCCTTTCATCTTTAACCTTGTTCGTTTCTATTATATCTAACGATTTTTTAATGCTGTCATTTTTGTGAATAGCATTTTTCTTTTCACTCCTTTCATCTTTAACCTTGTTCGTTTCTATTATATCTAACGATTTTTTAATGCTGTCATTTTTGTGAATAGCATTTTTCTTTCCATTATTTTTTATTGACATATTTTTAGTTTCTTTCATTGCTAAGATTAAATTTCTGACATGTGGTGCTTGTTGCACAGATTTACTTCTTTTTCCCATTTGTAGCAGCACTTAATACCCCCTTTCTTTTGTTCACTTCCTTTTTCCTACCTTTTAAGTTTTTTCTTTTTTTTTTATGTTTGTATTTTGTTCCACCCACTACAAGCGATAAGTAAAGGAACCCTTTCAAATTGCCGTTTCATTCTGGTGTGCTACGCTATAACAGATATGTACTAATTTCTTTGTTAGAATCTATAAGACTCGGTCGCTTCAACATGAGAAATTTCGTTTAAATGTATAGAGTCTAAACTATAATTGGCATGTACTTAAAACAATTTCTACATTCAGCTACGTCATCATTTTTATCATCTTCATTATTGTAAATTGAAACATTCCTTGACTACAATTTCCTGACGAATGCTGTCTACGTCCATATCTGGGTAATTGCGGACAGTCTCGCAATTAATGTTTTAGTCAAACACTCCAGACAATAATTCATCATCCCCAAAGGCAAGGTCTACGTCGTCAAGAATTACTGTCTTTCTTTCGGCCAAGAGATGTGGATGGTTGGCTGATATCTGCTACATGAACATTAGTTTGTTGTTGTTCAATTAAAGTTCTTGTATCCTGTTTTTGGTCATTCGTAGTATTATTACTGTTATCAAATATGATTGGAATTTCATTGATCTGGTTCTCAGTGAGATCTAGTTGTCCATTAAGCTCCTCATGCTGTGTAAAATTAAAGTCGTCAATTATTAAAATGAATAATTTGCTTCTTCAGGTGTGTGTTCATCGTCATGTTTTGTAAACTTCGAAAAATTTTCACCAACAGCTTAAAATATTCGTTTAGTTCACCATCGTTTCCAGTTTTTCAGGTCCAATCATATTTATGAAATCTTCGTAGGTCAAACTGCAATGTTCATTCATTTCTGTATTACTAGTAAACTATCTATACTATTTTTACCAAGACATTTGGAAAAATCAATGTCTACATTCCAGGGGCATAGCCACAAGCCCTGAAGCCGTTGGAAATTGAAGATGTTTTTAGATTGGTTAAGGTCTCTTTCAAAATAGGCGCAGTGTATTTTTGTCAGTTGAACAAATGAGTTACTTCTTTTCAATTTTAAAACTGAGAGTTTGGAAGCGTTTTGCAAAGGTTTAAAGCAGGCGACATCCGCTGGTTGAAGTATTCTCGTAGCGTTTGGATATACAGCGATCAGGATTATCTGCAGCCTAGTGCATAAAGTACTACGTTCGTAAGTCATGTGTGTTTTGAGACAGTCCAGAAATAACATTATGGGAAGCTGGATATTTTCTTTGACAAGATGTGGATGAAGTACGTTTGAAATGTATTCAAAACATAATTCTGACTTCATCCACTCATTGTCACTTGTTCCTAGACCCCAGTCATCAGAAATACTGTTGACTATGTTAAAGGGTAGCCTTTTGTAAGGCCATTGGCTGAGTAATAGCACCAGATGCCGAGAAAGTCATCATCACAGTAATGTTGGCCGTTGCAGCTCTGATCTACCTGATATACATTCCTTGTACCGCGTGGGGCAATGACTTTTTCTTCTTATGACATAACATAAAACAATTTTCGTCCCCATTATAGACTTTCGTAGGATTCTGGAAGATATCAAAGTATTTTTTCGCTTTCAAATATTCCTCTATATTATTGAACCAGTTTCGAATATCATTTTCAGAAACTGTACTGTTGGCTTTGGTGACAGCTTCTGGAGTTCGACGTAGCAGATTCGGATGTCGGTCGTGGAAAGCCTTATACCAATGCGTTCCTGGTGTATTGTTTTAAAATAGAGTTGGGCTCGGATTGTCATCCAAAAATCCTTTGACAGATGCCTGTATGTCATTCCTCCTTCTTGGGAAACTCTTCCTATGACTATCAGTAATTCACTGCTCTAATGTGTTTTCTTCCGTTTCCGTTAACCTTAGAGTACTAATATGATTTAAATTTACGTAGTTACTATAGCGTCGTAAATTTTACGAGTTTGAAAAAACATAATATAGAAAATCAGATTTGATTCGTAGAAAAGTACAATACTAAGGATGCGTTGCTAAGATATTAAAAGACAAAAAATATATAATTATAAAAACTTCGTTTTATTGTAAGGCACATACAGTGCAATAACTACCACGGAGCGCTCCATATTATTATCTTGAGAGTCCTTATTGTCATCTACCACTTTTACCTTTACTATTTCGCAAATATTTTGGCGGAGATTAGACGCAAATTTATGTTACCGATTCTATGTCCCATCCACGGCTTAGCAAGACGATGGGCCAATTCAACCATAAATTGTTGGCGGTTTAAAGGTTTTTCATCCCTCTTAATTGTATTATAGCAATATATGTATAATAAATGAGTTGATACTATTAGCATTTACGATTCCGTACAACGAGATGTTAGTAGAAAGCTGATCAAATGTGGTCAACGTTTCGTTTGGTTATAGTTTAGAATTACATTTGGTTTAGCGTTCTGTTCTCATATTTCTGCCCCTTCGTGAAGTGTTAACAGTAATAAAACCAATTTATTCTTTTTTGGCATGTAAGACACCAACGTTTTCTTTTGGCCAAAACAGAACATAGAAGTTCTAGGATTTCTCCCTCCATTTGTAGCAGTTCTGGCAGAAATTCTCTTTTATTTTTCCGCATTGCTCTTAAAATTGTTAATTTATATGGGTCTTGTAGCAGATCATCTGCAAGGCTAACCGAGGTGAACCAATTGTTCATAGTAATATTTCGATTACTGCTATGAATGGGGTTTCTTGCAATGGATTTGTCTTCATTTGAGATTCCTAGTATCTCTTTTATTCTCAAATGAGTTAGTCTAGGAATGAATTGATTTGACGCTTTATTTTAAATTGATCGTCAATCAACTGCATAGACAGTTGTTCTAAAACCTTACTGCGAACAATGTTGTTCCCTTTATTATTTGCACAATAATGCAAGTCAATAACGTGCGTTGAATATTGGTAGTAGTTGATACTGTACTTTATGGTTGATTTTGAAGGTTACGCTATGACTCCTGTTTTTTTGTTACTAGACATTTAAGTTTCGTAGACTCTCTGTTAGACCTCCAGTATGTGGTCTCTAATGTATTCTATGTTTGGTCTGTTATGCGTGTAAATCGGTCTTTCTTTAGCATTAACTTTAGTATTCTATTTTGAAATGACTTCGTGGGTTTTATATTTCATTTGGCTATGCTACACCGAAACGGGGATGCGTAAACCAGTATCGGTCTTATGATTGTTCTACAAATTATCGTCTGGTTGTGTTTTTTTGCCATAAGCGGGTGTATAAGTTTGACTTGGGTTGGCCTTGGCTAATCTTTTTTGCACATGAACTTTATACATGTAGTAATTCATAATCTAGTTGGAGTCCCAGATAGTCCACCGTTTGTTGGGGCGTTATTTGTTGTTTTTCCACTTTGGGTAGTAAGAAGATGTTAAGGTTTATTGTGACTTTACAGTCATTATAGTATTTTTCTGAGACATCTGTGTGTATTTTATATATCCAGCAGTGTCATTGCTGTTAAATTTACTTTGTTAAATCCCCGGATTATATCGTTCGTTATTCTGACTACTTGCAGTGTCGTGTCCTAGTGCTGTCGGAACCCGGTTGGCTGTTTATTAGTTTCTTTTATAGAAACTCTCAAAGTTCAACGATTTTAATAGTGCGAACCGCAGTTTTACGGGCTTCTGCAAGCGCCACAGTTCCTCCACAAGTTTCTTTCGCTAAGCGCCCCTCTGACACGCCCACTTCCTCCAACTTTATTATCTTCGTTGTCTGAATCGATTGGAATACAATACTCTTCTTTCATACGTCCACCGCAGATCAATGAATGTCGGAGCTGTAGAAGTAAGTAGTTGGCAATCACTCCTTGATTTGCAATTAGGGCTATCCACTTCCACTCATCTAACTGCACCAAGTCATTCTTGTTGCCCCGTGCTATAATAACTGGGGTAAATTGTGAACTCCACCCAAACTCTACACTCACGTACTTCGAACTTGAATTCTTTAATTTGTAAGTCCTGCTATTCAAAAGTGCATGATAAAACACTGGTTTCGGCTTTATACCCGTATTTATTAATACAGAAAATACCTACATGGTGTTATGTAAAGTAGCAATCTTAATGGGTAATTATGGGGAATAAGATAAATCATAATCAAAAGCGATAAATATTAATAATTGTCTCCAAATAATTTGTAACTTGTCTAATATACAGGGTGTCTCAAAAAGAATGGGACACCGATTAGTCAGAGATTCCTTAGGTTATAATAAATCGATTAAACCTAATATACCTTAGTACAAAGTCCCTCCAGTAAAAAGTTACAGGGCCTTGAAGTTCAATTTTTTATTTTTTATTTTTTCGTTAATTTCCGCAAATGTAGAGATATCAATTTAAATTTTGGTATACATGCTTACTATTATTTAATGCACTAACACAAAAATTTTCATCAACTAGACTTAACTGTAAGAGGCACTTTACCTATCTTTGAAAACTTTTTTAGCTTTAACTTCGTTATCTGTAACATTTTTTGAAATTTTAGGTTATTATCTGAAAGAGAATTAAAATACACAAAAATAATGTACTCTTAGTTCATAAGCGTAAAAGCAACCGTTTGCCTTAAAATGCTCATCAAAAAGTTTTGGTTGTCATTAAGACGTGCAATTATCAAGTAGCCATGATCACAAAAACAATGGCTATCTATTAAAAAACAATTATAAATCAATTAATGACATTAGTGACACAAGAATTTGTTCTTTTATGTTTAAGAAAATGCCTTTACATAACGAATTCTCCAATGCTGGGAGGTTCGTTATGTTGCAGCATTTTCGTAAGCACAAAAGACAAAAAAATGATAACACCAACGTCATTAATTGCTTTCTTGATGTTGTTTACTAGATTAGAATCATTATCCATTGTTTTTTTGATGATGGCTACTTGATAATTGCACGTCTTAATGACAACCAAAAACCTTTGATAGGCATTTTAAGGCAAACGGTTGCTTTTAGGCTTAAGAACTAAGTGTACATTATTTTTGTGCTTTTTTATTCTCTTTCAGATAATAACCTAAAATTTCAAAAAAAGTTACAGATAACGAAGTTAGAGCAACAAAAAGTTTTGAAAAGTAGGTAAAGTGCGTCTTACAGTCAAGTCTAGTTGATGAAAATTTTTTCGTTAGTGCACTACATAATAGTAAGGATGTATACCAAAATTTAAATTTATATCTCTACATTTGCGGAAATTAACAAAAAAATAAAAAATAAAAAATTGTATTTCAAGGCCCTGTAACTTTTTACTGGAGGGACTTTGTACTGAGGTATATTAGGTTTAATCGATTTATTATAACCTAAGGAATCTCTGACTAATCGGTGTCCCATTCTTTTTGAGACACCCTGTATATAATTTTGTAAAATTGTAATATCTACTTTTCTCGAGCCCCACTTGTTGGTCGCCAAAATTGTAATACTACTCTTTCCCTTGAGCGTTTATTACAATTAAAATTAAATAGATATCTACCCTCTTGCTTATTTAGAAGCAGTAGTATCAAGAAGACTTTATCAAATACTTACCTTTCTATTTATTGAAGTATTTCCAAATGACATCTCTCACCAATGAAAATATGACTTTTGAAATTATGTCATTTGATTTAAGTAAAATTTACCTCGACTAGACAGTTTTTAAAGCATTGAGACTCTGTTTCTTCCTCAGCTGAATGACTTAATGTTAAAATTATTATTCTTCTTATTGTTGAAGACTGAATTATATAAAATATTAACTAATTGACTTCTTTAATCAATTACACTCTCTTTAGTACCTTCAAATGAATCTTCTTATTCAGTTAGTTAGTATAGTATAAGATTGGTTTGACATTACAATCAATCAACTAAATGTTGTCAAATTATTTAATCAAATGTTCTTAGATTTCCAAACTTGATATGAAAATTAACTACAGATACCTTAATCCAAAAGATATTAATTTCTAATTATAAAGTCCGAAAAACGTTGAGTACCCGAATCAATGTAAATTTAGAAAACTCAATATTCTAAATTATGTTCGAAATCTAAATTACAATTCTTTCCAATAATTTTGCCATACCAAACTTTTTATTTATTTCTTATTGAAATAAAAGAAATACACGCTAACCTTCTTTGAAGACTCGCTTGTACCTAAGTGTATTTTCTATCAGCTCCTAACTGAATGACAGCCTGTAAACACCTCCTTTGGGTTGTTCACGACCAAAATAGCTCATTGAAGCTCTCTGTCCCTGAATATTTGACTCTATCGTAGCACAAGATTCTGTCCCTGAATATGTGACTCTATCGTAGCACAAGATGCCACATACACTTTCACATTTTTACTGGTTGAAGCAAAACTTTGCCACTTCAATTGGTTTCAAACAATCTTGAAGTTCTACTCTGAATAATAGTTGTGATTTTTGGTCAAATTTGATCGTGAAGAAGGCTATCTTGCTATGACGTATCGAATATACAAATATTACTTTCACAGTTAAAAGAAATATAGCCCTTTAACGTGATTATTTTAAACGTAGATTATTATTTTCAAGATACTTTTTCACCTGAAGTAAACAACTCACTGGTTGCCTATTGCTACTATCACCAGTTATATACACACAACTGTTATCACATGATACCCATTAGATATCTGGATATTATTATTGAATTAATT
>CALNHX010009726.1:0-46914 GCA_940337035.1 Agriotes lineatus
TCGAATAATAGTGATTTAAGAATCTGATAGCAAAAAAAGAGATTAAATAACAGTTAGAAATAACCAAAATCTCTGCAACTAAATATGTTAATTGTTAGGTAATCGACTGGTAAGCTTGATCTATCTATTCCTGCGTTTCTATTCTTTTTTTTAAATTTAATTTCCATTTGGCCAGCTGTTGAAAGCTGAAATACTTTTAGACTTCCAGCAACAAAGCCTCTCGAAATTCATAGACGAAGTACCTCGAATGTAATGTACGTCAAAATTTAATTTTATGCGTGGCGTAGTGGCCCTCATTTACCATTAATTGTTGGGGATCACCTGGATTGGTGGAGCCAGTTGAATTGCTCCGTCATTCGTTCGAGAGGTTTATTATCCTGCGATTTTTATAGGTTATAATATTTAATACCGATGGTCTGCAAAAATGATTTTACCTAGCTCTGCAGTTTAGTGGTTAGCACGTCTACGTATCATTTGAGAGGTCATGGGTTCGATTCCCGCTGCGTCCGCTCTGATTCAGGTTTTCTTGAGTCAACAGAGTACTTTCTCTGAGGCAAATGCTGGGGCAATATTCCTCACCTTTTCTGGCTTCTCTTCCATTCTCCACCACTCTTTTCTAGCGCCCATTTATAACTCCGCTTTTGGCTGAAGTGGGACGCAAGGTTCCTATAGCAGCTCGCCCCCAGTTGGGGGAATTAAAATTACCTTGAACCTTTACCTTTTTCTTACCAAAATGGTTCCAGAGCAATATTTTTCAAGAAAATAGAAAATAACTCCGGAGCGTAAAACTATTCGTGCTATATCACGATGTCAAGATGCATGTTTAGTAGAAACAGAGAGATTTTGTGAAGTCATCAGTCTTAAGAAATTTCAGTCTAGTAATATATCTAAATTTGTGTATTATATTTGGCACCTTCCCTTATAAAACAGGTGTTTATTTGCAAAATTTACGTGCTAGCATTAAATACGTCATAAACGTATATGAACTTACAAAACCAGTATAAAAATGTCAATGTTAAGGCTCCATAATGATATAGAGTTATAGTGTAAATAATAGACACTATAGTTTAAATATTTCTTTTTCCAAAAGTAGATAAATGTAGATTAATCATTGTTATTTGATATTTACAACTATTATATTCTGTTTTTCTTTTTCTGCTTTCTGAACATGGAAAATTGTGAATCATAGTATGTACGGATACAGTACTTTTTTCTCTACAAAAATCCATTTACACTTTAACTCTAAAAAATTAGAGACCTAATAATTTAATAATTCGGGATTAAACGTTGAAATCGCTAGCTGCGTCACGCGAATCGCCACCCGGTATATTTAATTCAGTTCACATGTTCAACTATACAAATTCTTACGCCATTTGATTTTATGTAACGCTACTATAAAAATTACATAGTTTTATACAAGATTAGTGTCAGTCCCTTTACACTAAATTGTAAGGTAGTATTTGTATCGCCTTTCTATATCCCTGATAAAAAAAGTACAAACGCTAACTGCATATTTGACATATCAATCCTAAAGAGTTTGTAGGGCAGCGGCTTTGCATTGTTGATTATAATTGGAAGTTGCATTATTTGTAACTGAGCGTAGAAGTGTTTTCTTCACCTCATAACATATTTTTAATTGACCTCAATCAAACTTACTTTTCCCTTTTTACCTACATTCAGCTTGAATTAGGTTATCATTTTTATTGATGTAGAGTGTAGGGAAACAGAACTGAGAATTGAAAAACGGGAAATTTTTATTTTATTCTTGAAATTTTACTCAAATTCTTATTATGTGTCCACAAACATAGCTTTCATAGATATTATGTTCTTAACAAGTGTTTTGAAGCATTACAAAATAAAACTAAAAGGGCGAATGATAAAACTATTCAATAAATTTCAATTTATTATTCTTGTAAAGACGTCGATGTTTAATTAAATAAAATAGTGTCTAATTTCTAAAAGACATAACCCTATGTCACCAGAATTTGTTAATTTATAGAGTTTTTAGAAATTGATTTTAATTTTTTATTGTCAGTAGGAGTATCAATATATTGTGATAAATTGGTTTGTTAAAAAGACGTAGTAGATTGTTATATTTGAAGCTCTATTTTGATTAGTTTTTTCCATTAAAACCAGGATATTGTTATTTCTTTGTTTCATTTTATTAGTATTATTATTTTATTTACTATTAGGTTATTTTAAATAAATATCTCAGCAGAAATTTTTAAAATATTTAAGTATCTAGTTCTATTCTTGATGATGAACTTGCTTAATGCGCTTTCTAGGCAAAGTTATAAAATTTGAGTAATGCAAATGATACTTTCGGCTGTCAATGCCGTTTAACAACAATCGGCAACCTTAAAATGTTGGTTTAAGACATTATAGGGTAAAACTAAAACAATAATTCGCTTTTCGTTTCTAGTTATATTGTTTTATTGTTAACAAACAATTAATAAATTAATAATTGTAATAAATTACAGCACATTTAAACATATGCAGCGTATGCCATCTTCTGGGCTTCTTCTTCGTTAACTGGAATTGGCTGAGCGTCGAAGGATCTGGCGTAGTGCGAGCTGTAGGCTGCATCCCAAGGTCCATGGGCGGCGATTTGGGATGGCTGTCGGCAGCAATCTTCTTACACAGCTGGAAAACTGCCAAGGAAACCGACACAATGAAGGAGAAGAAAGAGAGCTGAAGGGCGTTCCATGCTTTCAGGTCCAAGGACTCCCAAGCGAGAGGGATCAAAGTCATGGCTTTGAGCAGAATGAAGATGAGATGGGGACGATGATTTTCTTCAGTTGGATTTACGGGCTGAAATTACGTGAATTAGAAATGCTTTATTCAAATTGACTGTCCTAACCTTCAACACCGTTGCCAGAGATAAGCGGACCTTCAGATCGAGTTCATCTTGGTCCAAGTTCCTGGCACCAACGGTCACCGATGATCCTCCGAATGGGAGCTTGAAGGTAACATCGTGGCTTTGCAAATATTCCTGGACGTTATCTTCAAGGCCGGCGTCGCTCCTGCCTAACACTTCGTTGGGTTGGAAGGAGTTGCGGGTCACTCACGTTTTCTGTAATCTGAAGCAAGGGATTAAGCGGGTTCAAACTGGACACTGGATCCTTACTTGGAAGTGTCCTTTTGAAGAAGCGTCTAAGATTGACATGAACTTGTATTTCAAACAAGCAATTGCATCTTCATTGGCACAAAGAGCCTCATCTCCTCGACGGTGGTATCCAAGGCGGTGCCTTTCCAAAATGCGGGCTTGGAGGCAGGCGAGCCTGCGGCGAAGGCGACGAGCACAAAGCAAAACAACTTGAGAAAACGCCATGATGCTGAGTGTTTGGAAGGCCGTAAGCAACTGATAACATTTGAACACACCCTGGGTATTTATTCGTCGGCCATCGGAAGTGCTGGCGGAATAGAGAATTAGTGGACGCATTTCTTACTGCCGATTTGGAATTAAAGTCATCGAGTTGAAAAGCGAACCGGAGGTCTTGTTCTTCGCGCGCTCGCTGAATTTCAATTAGTGCCTCCGTACTGTAATACTTCGGTAGATCAAATTCTCTTCTTAACTGTAAAGACGGTGTTGTGTCGGTGTGGAGAATGAAGGACGCGAATTGATATTCAGGGCGCGGGATGAGCATTTGCAGGTATTTAGTGCGGTCTTACTTTCGTTGGTCTCCTATATTTTCGGAGGTTTCTACTCTAATTTACTTCTCGGTGAAGAACAGTTTCTAGCCCTACTAATTGATATTTTAATGACTCTTCTTTTGAGCTTGAGCTGCTTTCTATTTAGAAATTCAACATGGAGATTAAGAGAGCAAATATCTGTGCAAAGCTTACACTAAAGCGATAGAATACGCTTATATCTAAAAAAAATAAAAAATATTTTTTTTTACAACTATCACACACTAGATCTCCAAACATTTTTTTTAATGGTTACCGTACAGGTGCAGAAATATGACATATTAAAGAGTATAAAGTTGATGTAACGTAAAGTACTGACTTCAATGGTTATTAAGGTTACGCAGTTGAAGTGAATTGTGCGAAGCAGATAAAACTGTCTATATAAATACAGAGGAAGATGTGAACTTAAGTGTTGCGACAGCCAGTAACATTTCAAATAACATACTTACATAATTCCCTCAAAAAGACCATTAATTTTAATTCAATAATAATTGTTTGATTAATATAGTACTTTCTTAATGTAACTTTACGATATCTCAGATTCAGTTTTAGGAACTCCATGAAAAAGATCTTACAAATTTTTAAAATATTACAGAAATACGTAATGCATAATCGTATCCAAATGTATACTAAATATATTTTTAGAAGAATGGTTTGAAACGTCGCATTTTCCGTCTGATATAAAATATAGAACTACATACAGGGTGTACCAAACACTTAGCGACAAAGTACAGGGAACACCAAAACGAGTCATTTTTGTTAACTTATTCATGTCCGAAAATGACCACTTTTTGTAGTAGAGTAAATTATTCGAATCCACAGCAGTTGCTGACTATTTACTTCACACTTCATATATTTACATCGTCGGTTTATGGATTTAAGGACTCCATGGATTATTTCTGTAATAGGTTTACATGTGCGCAAGCGGCCATGCCTCTTGTCAGAAGATCTTCTACAAGTACAGCAGTCTCTATACCAGAAAATTAACAAAACCTCAATACAAGAAGACGAGGGAATTAAGATCGGGAGATCACGCAGGCCAAGCCTTTCTTCCAATCCATCTTTTCATGAAGTAATTTAAATATAAACAATTGCTATTAATTATTGTTTTATATCCACGTAGTTTGAAAGATGATTAAAATATACTGTGATCTAGAACCAAAACGGCTCTTTGGGTTTCTGGGTTTATTAACAAATTTCTTGTTTTAGCAACTTTTATAACCCCCGGAAGTTTGTCGGTATGTTTTTGGGCAACTTTTTCTGTTATACACGAACATCGCAAACGCCCAGTGAGCGAGAAAAGGGCCATTACGTTTTGAGGATGGTATCAAACGACCAAACACTTTGTGGTCATTCCTAATGACCACTATGCGTTGTGTAGTACAATAAGCTCTTTTTGTGGTAATTAGCAGAGTTGTTAGGAATAACAAATTAAACCATATTACTTGCACTCGCAGGTATAGGGGTGCTGTACAATTTAAAATGCCAAAACAGCAGAATAAATGATTCCTCCTATTTTTGTTACTTACAAAGACACTTTGGTTAACTTTTATTTTTTTACCATTATTAGTCATTTATAAGTAAATAAATGTTATGTTATGTTATGCCCAACAATCCTGCTAATTACCAAAAGTAAGATGGCCCATGACTCGTCGTAGCCCTATTTCCATTGCACGCAACGCGTGATGGTCAATAAGAATAACCACCAAGCAAAAAAACCTGATTTCGGTGTTTGGCCGTTTAACAGAATTCACAACCCGTAGCGGTTTTTTCGCTCACTGAGCGTTTTTGATATTTTCAGAATGAACAGAGAAAGTATATTGTGTAAGTTCAAATGGCTTTGACACGGATGTTATTCAGGATTAATAACCATAATAATAATAATGCCTTTTATTGGTAACAGCACTGTCAGTGAAGGTATAAATGTAACTCAAAATGTATGTCAACTCAACTGATCTTTCCATTTTTTGATAGGGTATATTTCTTTTGCTTACTGGTATGTGATGGCATACTACTTATATACTTATATATTTGGGATTAATTATGTACTTTCTTTCTCGCTCATTCTCTCATTCTTGAGATGTCGTGATTGCATGAATCTTTAGTTGGCATTTCCTGCGTTCTCTTTCCATCTTTTACGATCTTCTGTGTCTCTTAGTGTTGTCTGTAGCGCGTTTTATTATCTTTTTGATTTTATCTACCCATCTAGTGGGGGAGCGCCCTCGTGCAACCCCCCCCCCCCTCCCAGCCTGCCTTGCATTACCAGATTTCCTATATTATCACCTTGTCTTCTGTTAATATGTCCGTAGTATTTAAGGACGCTCCCACGGCATGTGGTTAATAGTCGGTCTTCTATCCCTATTTCCTAGATAACTGCAGGTTTGTTCTTCACTCTGCCCATGGGATGCATAATCATCTTGCCACAGTTTAAAGAAATCGATATTATCTATCTGCTTCTTTTATAGTTCAGCTTTCGATGCCATATATGAAGATCGAGAAAACTAGCGCTTGTACAAGCGGTATTTTTGTGCTTAGCCGTCCATATTGTTGTCAAATTGATCATGGATGTTCTCCCCATTTGTATGCGTCGTCTTATCTCTGGTTCATAGTTGCCTTGTTTATTTATTAAAGCTTCTAGGTATATTAAGCTCCTTCGATGTTCGGTAAGTTGGTTATATGTAGTTTTTTTGCTCTATATATAATCACAAGTTTTCTTTTGTGTTCTGATTCCTTCTGTCAGATGTTCCATTTCTTGTTCTTCTTTTGATACTAAAGTGGTGTCATCGGCATATGTAAGATTATTATTTTTTCTGCCTCCGATGAACACCTGTCCTTGTCAGTTTTCTGTTCTGCATATGATGCTTTCACCATAGATATTAAACAACCTTGGTGAAAGTATGCAACCTTGACGGACACCTATTTCCTTCAGTGATTCTGTCTTAATTCGCTAATATTCAGGTGATTTCTTGAGTTGCAGTTTTTCTTATTAACATTTATTATTATTACTACTACTTAAGCTTCTGGAACTATTTCATCCTTTTCTAGTAGCTTTTCTACATAATGATGCGGTGTAAGGTGTTCCCATTCGACAGCATATTTTGCCGCATTAGACACTTCTTCTTAAATTTCTGTTACTCCCGGTCCACCACTTCCACTTTTAAATACTATATATTTTGTTGTATTTAATCAAATGTAACTATTTCTTCTTTATCTGTTATGATATGTACCCCTATTCTTGCTTTTCATGTTTTTCGCTGTTCACCATACTACTATGGATTACGCACCTCCGATAAGGCTATCAATTTTACTATAATATTTTTCCCTTGTAGATTCTTTTCTTCTTTTAATTTTCTACGTAATTATCTGTTTTTTATACTCTTGATATTCTTGGCTTGATCGAGTGGTTAAGTATAGTATGATCAAAAATTATTTTCATCTAGCATGGCTATGGAATATTTCCTAATTTATGAATGCAGCTATAAATCACTTAAAAGTAAAATTTCCTGTTTGATGTATAAACGTAGTTGAATTCATAAATTAGGAAATATTCTATAGCCATACTAGATGAAAATAATTTTTGATCACATTTTAGTACAAGCGTTCTTTATTAACTAGTTGTTTTACATCCTCGGTAAACCAGATAAATTGTTGTTTGTAATTCTGATATATCATTTTTCTAACGTTTGCTATTTTGTGTATAGTCGATTTAATATTTTCAATTTTTCCGAGTTCTCCTGTCAACTTCTTTCGTAAAACATTTTTATACTATAAGTAAATTAAATAAATTGTTGTTTGTAATTCTGATATAACATTCTTCGAACGTTTGCTATTTTGTGTATAGTCGATTTAATATTTTCAATTTTTGTGAGTTCCCCTGTCAAACTTCTTTTGTAAAACATTTTTATACTATATTCTTGTAGTAAGTATAGCTTGTAGCTTTTTGTTTCGAGCTTCATATATTTTTGTTCTTCTTGTTTGGATGTCGTATTTTCTAACCGAATTTATATGACTACACTAACTTTGCTATTAATAAATGGTAATCTGTCTCTCAATTTGCACCACGTTTGGTGGACTTTTTTACTATTTGCCCGATAATAAAGTAGCGTCAATAGTGCTGCGGTTCTTTCTAAAACCTTGTTGTTCTTCCATTTCTATCCTTTCTTCTATACTATCCTTTATTATTTCCGTTAACAGTTTGAGCGTAGTATTGATTAAGGTGATGCCCCTGGTTTTTTACTGTCTCCTTTCTTGAGTATTGGTATTAGGAGACTTTCCTTCCATTCTTCTGGGCCTTTCCCAGTGTTTATTATGATGTTGAATCATTTTTGAAGCCATATGCATATTGTTGTTCCTCAATATTTTACTAGTTCATTATGTATTTCGTCTGAACCTGCCAGCTTTCTGTGCTTCAGTTGTTTTATTCGTATGTTTATTTCTTCTTTTGATACTTCCACTTCATTACTTTCCTCGTTATTTATTACTTTGTCTTCTGCTTCTTCTTCTGTTTCTCCATATAGTTTTGTGAAGTGATTAACCCATTGTTCTTCTGTGATATCATTTATTCGTACGAATTCTTGAATGTTTTTGGTGAATTTCTAACAACTGTTCTTTCTTGATATTATCTATTTCTTAACTGCCTCTAGTCTTGTTCCCACGTATTCTTCTCTAGTCTCGTTCGTTTTCTTTCTTTTCTAGGTTAAAAACTCTTGTTTCTTTTCTTTTGCTAATATTTTAACAATTTAGTCATATCATGGTATATTTTCGTTTGTTTGTGTTTATTTTTATTTTGCCCAATGCCTCTACTGTTGCTTGTTGAATACTTTCTTTAATAATTTTCCAACATTCTTCTATATCTTTTATTGTATCTAAGTTCTTAGTTTCTCTCTTAGTCTATTACAGTTCCAGTCTTCGCTGTACAGGTTTTATTGTTATATTTATTTTCTCCAATATAAGTCCATGTCCTGATCCTATGTTTGCTGAGGATAGGGTGAGTATGTATATTATATTTGTGGGGTGTATTCCTTTGTTTGTTATAATATAATCAATTACGGAGCTGCGACCTCTTGTTCCATATGATTTTGTGTGGTATAGGGTGCTCCAAATATGTGTTCGAAGGGCATTCAGTAGCGAAATGTCTATGAGTTATTCTCCGATTTCGTTAAGCATTTCTTCATTCACTTTTGTTTCACTCCATTAATGGACGCCTTATCTACTCTTGCGTTGAGGTCTCCAAGAATGATTGTTTTGATGCTGGTTGTTGTAGTGTCTAACAGGTCTTCTAGATTCTCCTAGAACGTAACTTTTTCTTCTTTCCTTTTAGTGATGTCTGGTGCTTAGACAGAGATAAAATTTAGTGTAGTATTTTCTAGCTTCAGTGTGACGAGCATCATGTGTTCGTCAATATATTTTATGTCTGCTATATTATTTTCGTATCTTTTGTGTATCAGCAGGCTTACACCTCCCTAAACTCGTTTGTTCTTTTCTACTCCTCTGTAAAATAGTATACATTTGTCTTCATTAATACTTTCTTTTCCTTTCTTTTTTGTATCGCTAAGGGCGCATATTTCGATTTTGTGAGATTCCAATTCTTGTACGATTTCCTGATTTTTTCTGTTCCACGAGGCAATGTTCTACGCACTGATTTTTAAAGTATTTTTTTCAATAGGTTTTTTCCTACATTGTTCATCCGTCCTGTTGCGAGGCTTTTTATCGGTTCTGTGAGCAGTTTTTAGAATGTCGCTCTTAGTAGGTTGCTAGCCTAGTTGAGAGCTTAGTCTGTTTTGGTCTTCAAATAGTATGCGTCATTATTCTTTCTGTTGTTATCTTCGATACATTTCTTTAGTTATCATTTCACAACTATGAATACACCTGATTGTGCAGTTTTTATTTTAGAACTCTTGGCCACAAGTGACAATAATCTGAAAGGTTTTCAATTCCATGAACTTCTTTCTTAGTCTCTGATAATACCACTATATTTAAATTAAATTTTTCACTTTTGTCAATATTTCAGGTGTTCTAATCGCTATGCTCATAACTTTGCTTCCGTTCTGTGTACGAGGTTTCGTATTAGTTTTTTTAGTGATTTTTACGGGAAGCTAAGTTGCTAACCCACTTCCGCAATCCACATTCTTGGAGTATCGGATTTTTTTTCGGAGTTTATTCTCTTAACGAAAGCTTGCGCTTGTAAGGCGCCGTAAATTCGTGACAATTTATCTTGGTACTGTTAAGAAAAAGTTGCAGAAGCATTTCTCAAGATTTTTAGGGTGTATGGCAGTAGTACCCGTTTGAAGCCGAAAGCAGCCTTACCTCCTTGTAATGGTATACTGATTTAAGTATTTTTTGATCTTGCGTCCTTAGCCTCTGATTAAGCCAATTCTGGCTGCATCGGCAATTATTTGTAAAATACTAGTTACATAAAGTTCTTCTAATATATTTTATTTTTTTGTGATCTTTCCACAAATATCCTTCTGCAGGTCTGAAAAACTCCATTTCTGCAGCTTGAATGTATCTTCTTTTACTTTCTTTGTTAGCTTCCAATTTTCGTTTTCTTATAAAGCATTGGCATCACCATTATTGTACAGAGTTTCGCTACGTTATTTTATTGCAATTTTGAGAAGTTCTTCCTACAGTTCACATATACCGTGTTGTAGGGGTTTTTGCGGTTTTTCTTAGATAATAAATGTGATACTACTAAAATTATTTTTGGGGAATTATACTTTTCTCTCACTTTTTAACAAATTACAGCAATTAAAAACCGTTTTGCTGTATTTTAAAGATTTGTTAAAAATTAAAACAGATGTTAAATTGAGATTTGGTGCACGGAGATGTATAATCAAATACATCTAATCAGGCGAATCCAGTTAACTGTACGCAATCCAGTGGCGTATATTTTTAAAAATAAATTACTTAGGCAAAATAGAAGCGTATGCAGTACACAATTTATTAAAAGGGTTATACTTTTTTTTATCACATGAAATGATATAACAGTCGATGATTAGATAACAATAGGGTTGTGGAAAATATGGAAGATCAAATAAAGCACTTTCTAAAATGTTTAATTTAATACTTATTCCTATTTCGCTGCAATATAATTCTAACACTACGATTGGGTGATGATTATGTTTCGTATAGTTCGACCACCATTTGTTGTTCACGCTTCAACTTTTATACCTACTTTGCACGAAGCTCCTTTTGCACTGGTATTGCAGTATATAATTCTTTACTCTCTGACAAATCTTAAAAAAGCAAGTACTTTTGGATAGGTATTTATTAGTATATTAAAGTATGAGTGGATAACAAGCTCTTTAAAGCACGCGCCAGTTTTCGAGCACGACGGCGTAGCCGGAGTGCTCGAAATAGAGCAAGTGTTTTAAAGACCAGTTATCCACGAATACTTTACGCTATTTTTTATTATACCTCCAATACTGGAAATAAATTACGCACTAAAAACTTAGAAATAATTTTTGTGGTGATAAATCGAGAGGGCATAATAATATTGCTACTACAGTTACGACAATTATTTACGTTTTTGTCGCGTCCATGCCCGTTGTTGCATTCAGTCGCTTCCTTGACAACCTTTAAAGCTCGGCGAGCTTTAATCGCGTGTATTCGCACGCTCAGGCGTGCTTTAAATGGCGATTCTGATGCAGGCATAATAAAAATAAGTTTTGTGTTTAACTGGTTTATTATTTATAATTTTTCTGACTTCTTGAAGTTTCTTTCGTTAAACCTTAAAACATATATTTTTTGTCCTGGTTTAGTTTTCAATGTAGCAGTAGCTACAACATAGCTAAATACAAAATTCAAATACAAGGTGCTCCAAAATCAGTGCAAAACATTTTAAGAGAAGACTCCCTGTCGAAAATTAAGTGGGGTTCTTTACCTATATAAACGTTTGACTTAAATACCTATTAGAACTTTTCAACGTACAAGAAATAAATAGAATATGCATTAGAAGCTTAATTTATTTAGAAACTTTTTTAGGTCTTTCAGGTTTGTAAACTCATATATTTGTTGAAAAAACTAAAATAAATTAGAATGCACAGCACAGTTATTCAGCAAAATCTCTTACATTAGAATGTATTTTGTTTCTTAGACAAACGCTATTAGCATTACGAAAAGTCTAAACGATCTAGAAAACTCCGACTTTTCAGTACTTATGTTTTTATAATCAAATTCTTCTCCGTCAAAAAGTTCTAATAAAAGGATTTATAAAGATTTGTCAACAATTATTTGTTGGAGGAAGAGGATATTTTACATGATGTTATGTGTTTAACTGTTTTTTTAGTATTATTAGGAAAGTTAAGATATTTTACTCCCATGTAGAGCGCTCTTACAGGGGAAGTTCCGTGTAAAGCCGTTTACAGACTTTTTTACTTATTTCGCGTTTCTTAACCGTGAGTATTTTCATGAAGAAGAGGGATTTCCTTATTTAAAGTAATTATGGAATTATTACTGCCAGAGTGTTAATATAAATGTTCAATTTCAGAGTTGTTAATATTATTTTCACGTTCATAAAATGTTGATGAAAGTGTTATTTATAGCAAGAAATAATGCTTGCTGCTATTTGTGGTAGTGGTATTAACACTTTTCAAATTATCTAAGATTTGACAAGCAGCCGGACAGCAATACGATTTCAGAACAGCATAAGCTGCAGAATTTTTACACATTTATAATTTTTCAGTGAGAGTATTCCATTTCTCGTATCTTAAGTTGCAGATAAGCGATTGATATTATGTCCTTACTATTTTTTCTAGTGTCCTGCTCATTTTCAGTGTTGACGACACTCACTATTACCCACTTATTATTACACGATTATAATATAATCCAAATAGGCTACGTCACTACTTTTAATTATTTAATTAAATAATTAAAAGACGGCACTCTTAGAAACAAATGTGATCTAAACGGTTACTTCATTATCAGCGAATTCTTCTGTTTACTTACAAAACAATGTCTGCATGCTTCGTGAGACCATTGATTTGAACCTCACAGTAATATAAATCGAATAGGCATTGAACTGAGGTTGTTTAAATTCTGCTCAATTATACTTTATTTTGCATTACAGGCAACTAAATACCTAAAATATTAGACAGCTATGATACTCTTGTAAAATATGCAAATATCCCTTGTAGATTTAGTAATTCAGTGTGTTAAATTGATAAAATAAAACAAAAGAAATAATAACATTCATTCATAATTTAATTCAACAATAAATAATAAATACAACAATTTGTTTATAACAATCATTGGTTAACATAACCATTGTAAGCTAACTCTTGAGCAGAAAGTTCTCTTCCGTATCCTGGATGTTCCCAACCAGTCGTGGGTGGGTGGTGGTGTTCGATATGGTGGTCGTGGTGATGAGGGTAATGTACCACCTCATACGTGGTGACCTAAACAGCCAATTAATAATATTCCTCGATTTGTGTTTAAGCAGTAAAAATACCTTAGGTTTTGAAAGCTTGAAAATAAGAAGAGCGCCCGTCAAAACCAGCGACAGAAGGCCAAGCGTCAAGGCTTTCCAAGTCTTCAGAGCAATAAGCGACAGAGCCAAAGGTACAAGCACCGCCGTCTTAAACTTCAACCCCAACAAGAAGGGTACAATAATTTTCTTCACCGCTTTAGATCGACCTGTAAGCTTTGTTAGATACGAAAGCAACTTTACCTCTGCAGAACTTACCAGTTGATGCAAGAGGAACAGAAAGAACTTCAGGACGAAAGGACCGGGGCAGGAGATCCTTCAGTGGCCCATCGAGTTGCAGCATGTCGGGGACCTTGACAACCACTTTGTGGGATTGGATGAAGTCCTCGAACACGTCTAAAACGTCGTGCACGGCTCCTCTTTCCTGCATAACGGTTTGATTTAATTAAAAATTTAAGGGCTCTACCAGGGACTTACCTCGGGCTTGTCTGGATCATCCTTCTTGACGACTTCAAGGTCATTCGTGATCCTTATCACTTGCTGGTCCGCGACCTTGCTTATCCAGCCTAAAGCTTTGGGTTTCACGCAGCCCACTGAAAACTCTTTAAGGCATGTGTGGTACATGTCCTGAAGAACGTCCATGAAGGTGGGCTGCGCATAGGACACCCCCACGACGACTGCTATGACTGCTAGCAACCTTAACACGGCCATGGCAGTGACACTAGTGATAATGACATTCGATGTTAGAGGAGTAGCTTTATATACGTGGAAGCGGAAATAGAAACCAAATGCGCCTAATGGGGTTGGACGTGCTTGGCATGGACCGAATTTCGCTGACGCCGTATTCGTTTTCAGGTGCAGAATTTCAAGATCGGCTCGAAATTCGGAAACGATTGGCTTCATTGTCCACTTATTGATAAGGGAATTTTCAGCAGCCAACGGCGCCTTATACTTGGTAATTACTTTTCTGTGTTTAGCAACAAGCCAAGTTTTTTGACGTTTATTGTACATATCTAATGCGATAAGGTCGTGTTACGAGCAGAATCAAACTTTTTATGCATTTTAGGGTAGTTGTTAAAAATTTTGTTCAGCTTCTTTGAAATATTTAATTAGTTTTCAGTTATTTTCTTACTTTAAGGCCACCATTTTACAATTTGTTCTGAAAAAAGTATTCGCTAAATGAAAATAACGTTACGTTAAAGTAATCAAAAGCCTTAATTATTTTTTGTGCATACGAGTACGATTTATTATGATGTGTGAATAATATTATGTTAGTGAAGTACATTTGTGGAGCACGTGCCAAAACATCTTACAAATAAGACCTCAGGATTAGCGAAGGTTATTACAGAAGCTTTTATTTCTAAAAAAAATTGGCGAAATAAGACTTCGTTATTTGATAACAGCATTGTCAATATTTTTGGATGAAACAGAGTGTACACCAAAAAATCGTTAAATAGAAAATGTGCGATTTTGTACCGTTTGGGAATTAATCGATATAAAACAATTTCTTAAGGCCCCTTTAAATTCGTTTCTGTTGATTTTGTAAATATTTGTAATTTTGTTTTTAGGATATTCGATTTTAAATTAATGTTGGTATTGCTATTTGACCTCACTTTTATTTATGAATGGTAGAAAGTAGAAGACATTATTATTGACGTGGTTACCTTTTACTGCTGCCTGACATAATACGAATACCTAACGTTGCAGCTATTGTTTAATGTCAGGCTTTAACTGCAAAATGGATTGGATTTAGGGCAACTGTATGTTATAGTTTCAATTTACTCTTAGAGAGACTTTATACTTTATTATTTAACGCTTCTAAGTGTTTCTAGGACTTTCAGTGATTTGTTGTTTATGTTTTCAATAGTCTTAAATTGTGTAAATAATTAAATTTAATGTTTGTATTTAACATCTAAATAATAGAGGAACTATATATTTTGGTATTACATATAAATTAAGCGATTATATTTCAGTAAAATAATGACTGATGTAATTGGAATTTCTATGTAGTTTCAAGAAAACGCTTACGATTTTTGGTCTATTTTTATAACTAACATAATTACTGTGATATGTTCAACATGTAAACGTTTAAAAGATATAAAATAATTAACAGAAAATATTAAAGGCTAATTAAATGCATCGTTAAACATCAAAGTGATTACAAGCTAGACACGTTAGCTTTCTTAGTTCCTTTAAAAGGTATTTTTTATTTTAGAGATTTCTTGACAAATTTCTAAATTGTAACAGTTTATTATAAAACTTTATCTACTACCTAACCGATTAAGAGCAAGAGCAACTGGAAAATGTTGACCGGAAATTCTAAAAATGGGAAACAAACGTTAGCCTTGAAATGCGCTCTGTTGCGATAGCTCCAAGTTGCATCACTGATGTGTAAGACAGAATTGTTTCAAATAGGGCAATTTTTTTTACAAGAACGGATTTTGTAAGCTTCCTTATGCATACTTAAAATTTCAGACTACTGCTTTAATGTGACTGGTTAGTACCACACTTAAAGGCCAGAATGATTTGATAGTCATTTCTATAGAAGCTAAAGAACGAAATTATTAAAATTACTAACACACAAAATTTGTGATGTATTTTTTTTACATTTGATGCACCAAAATATTTTTGAGCTTTGTTTTTTCTGCGTCAAAACATACAGTAAATATCTGTAAGAAAACAAATGATTGATAAGTTTTTAGTCAGCAAACACTACATACGATTATATTAAAAATGTTGTTGCATTAAAACACCATTTTACTATAGATTTAAGTGTCAATAATTTTATAAAGTGATTATATTTAATTTTTAAGATATAACTAGGTATCTCTTAAAGGAAATATAGTAAAGTATCCTGTGTAAAGGTTATAGGACAATTTTTACATGAAAATAATCAAATTGTAGAACGATAAAGGTGAATACTGCAAAATGGTTTGGATATTGAATGGCATAGATGTAAGTGCAATGTTATAAGCTCATTTTTCGAAGACAATTTTTAATACAGTAAATAAGTAAAAACATTGCAGCTTTATTTGTTTTTCTATAAAAAAGGAAAAGTAAATAATTATTTTCTGTGGTTTTCAAAACGTGTAGTTGTTGTTAAATTCTTTCTTCAGGCAGCAATTCCTATGAAAGCTTTTCCTCCAAGCCAATATTTCGGAAATCTTTATTCCTTTATGCAACTACAATAAAGTCTATAGTTGTAGAGAAATTATAAAACACAATTGCTTTACTTAGAGAAAGGTAAGGTTAGTACTTCATAAATAGCAATACAGAGCAAAAACACGCATATCTAACTTCGTAAATCAAATTAGGGATTCAAAAACAATACTTACGTAGTTCAATTAAATCAGATAATTATTTCACCAATTGCGAGATTAAAATTTTTGCAAATTCATATATAATGATTTATATCTATCCTATGTGCAAAAAGAAAGTTCATCAAGGTTGTCTTTAAAATGTTGAGATTTCTTACAAAGTGGGATTATAATCTTCTTTTCCTACTTCTTCTGCAAGCTTTGAAAACGTTTCCACTGCGTTTGTTACGGAAAGTCTTGATCACGGGTATGATAACGTTGCAATATTAGCCACGGTCAGCCACTGTCTATAAAATGTGAGTGACAGGGATTAGGTATAACTTTTTGCTGTTATAATACACACGACTTTAAAATTCCTAAGGCATCTTTGATGAGTTTTCTTTTTCCTCATGCTATAGTTTGTAGCTACACAGCTGAAAATATTTCACCAGACAGTTACAAGTTCCATTCTTACACAGTTAATTATGGATTCTTTGTTAGATTATCGGATTTCTAAATTGTGTTTTTAAATATATTTCATTAAGAAGTAAATTATGTTGATGACCTTATTTTATAGATTCCATCAGATGGTGTGGAGGAGATCTTATAAGTTTTTAACAGCTACAACAGCCATATTTAATTGACTATAGAAACGGAAAAAGATAACTTTGTGTCGTTTTTTGATATGAGCCCCGTATAACACAATTATATTGGATTCGTACTAAAAATTTCAAACTCGAACAAATACATCACTCATTTCTCTTACTATTTGTCAGGCCATTTTGGTATTTATGAATAATTCTAGCAACAAACTAAGCTTTCCGAGCAGTCTTGGTACCATATTGATGAGTGCGCCTGTATTTCGAATTTAATTCAGACAATAGTTCATCGCATAAGATCGCAATAATGATTTCGAACACTCTTTAGCGTCGTTATCCCTAATTGGTAACATTTTGGGGCCACCCTTTGTGCTGTTTCCTGCAGGTGTCCGTTTGAGTTTCGTTTTGCAGTGTTAGTTTTCAGGCTAGTTAAAAATTTAGCCTGTAAGAGCAAATGAGAGGTCATCTATTTATCCCTGTCGCTCCGAGATGCGTTTGTTGCTATCCCGCGGGCTCCCTGCCTTGCGATTGACCACTCTGAATGTGGGATGCTGACGCGTTGGCTGGCGCGCGTTTCTTTTGGCGTAAGTCAGTCACGAGAGGGATGTTGTGGCACAAGGAGAGTGAGGTGTTGTTCTGCTTTTTCGCCGATGGTGTGTGTTGTGCTCGCGTACCATGATGGCCGTCAGCTTTGCTTCAGTGTCGTAGGGCCGAGGTTAGGCCCATTCTTCCCTAACAGGGAATCAAACTCCCAGAGCTTCCCAAATTGTTGGCCTAGCCGTCTTCCCGTCCCTTAAGGGAGCGTAATTCAGTTTTCGCCCTTGGGTGGATCTTCCGCAAGTGACGACATGGCTCCCACGCTTTCGTTCCTGCGTTTGTTACGGTAGACACGCCGTCAGCCGCTGTTTCGCCCATGCTCGGCAGGTTTCCCTACAAAGATAGCATGTGTGCATGTAATTTGAATTCTGTTGCCGCCAACTTAATGTATTTTGACCGCAATAATTTATAATTAATTACCCGTTATTTGTATAGCCTAAATTTGAATGCTGTGGCCGCTAACTTAATGTATTTTGGCCGCAATCAGTTATAATTAATCACCTGCTATTTTTATGGCTAAAATTTGAGTACTGTGGCCGCTAACTTAATGTATTTTGACCGCAATCATTTATGATTAATCACCTGTTATTTGTATGGCCTAAATTTAAATGCTGTGGCCGCTAACTTAATGTATTTTGACCGCAACCACTTATAATTAATCACCTGATATTTGCATGGCCTAAATTTGGATACTATTGCCGTTAACTGAATATATGTTGGTCACTAACATTTTTAATTATTCATCTGTTGCTTGTACGGCCTAATTTGAATACTGTTGCCGCTAGCTTGATGTATTTTGGTCGTTATCATTTTTATTTAATCATCTGTGATTTACGCTTCCCCAATTTGAATATCGATCTTGGGTCACTAACGTTGGTGGCTTAATCGCTGTCACTTTAAGATTCACGTACTGGCCGACCAAGGCCTCTTGGATGTATGAGATCATGTCGGCCGCTCACGGCCGGTTGTATATTTAAAAAGTACTATGACCACTTATGTTTGACCCTTTCTATACTAGAGATAAAGCGCCTCTCCAGCTGGGGCCCTAGATTTAGATGTAGTTTAGTTTCTGTAGTCTTGTATATCACCCAGCTACACACGTCAGACCAATAGACGAGTATTTAAACGAAGGCCTTATCATTACGACGAATCTGCGCATGCACTTTTCAGGTTAGGGATATTGTGTAAAGATTTATGTACAGCGAAGCCTGAGCGTTGGAGCGACACAGGTAAGTTTGACGACGCTTGCCGCAGTGACGACGAGGCTCGTGAGGCCGAGATCCCGTATCATACCCCGTTTGACCATCAAGGTCCGGTTAAACGGGAGTCTTTTTAGACCTTGTGGCGCCCATTTATTTAGGAACACCCTATGTATACCTCAACACGCTTGCCCGGTGATGTACCGTTTGAACCACGTCCATCTCCCTGTGCGTACCAGCCGAGGCCTTTAGCCTGTCTTTCACCATTCTCAGGGCGAGCGTGCCACCTCTTCCCGGACTTGACTAGTTTTTTGATACACACACCGTGTGGGTGTCGTTAAGTCATTTTGCCACCGTAACACATTCTATAAAAATTAAAATCAATTTTATTTTGACACTTAAATTTACAATTTCTAAAATATCTTGTCACTCATTGGTTTAAAAGAATGTTAAGAAACTATACCAAATCTTGAGTGGGAACTCACATTTCTCAAGTCGTTTAAAAAACTGCTATATATGTAGTTACAATGCTAATTATAATGACCTGGAACCTCTGAACCAGGGGTCCAGCCAAATTAAAAGATATTAATCTCTTCCATACCTAAACAATTTAACCAACAAATTAATAAACGTTCTTAAAGGTGTAAATATTAACTTATCAAGGAGTAGTGTTCTCACCAATAAAAATAAATTCTCACAACTAAAGGATAGGATTCCTACAATGGAGAAGTGCAATGTTATATATAAATTTGACTGTACAGTGTTATGTGGGCCAAGCATACCAACGACTAATTAATCAATACAAGAGTGACGCAAAACTAAAATCGAATTAAAAGTGTGCACTTGCATCTCATGTTTATTTAACTAAACACAACATCGATTTTCAAATTCCTAGCATTCTAGACAGTGAAGACAATTACAACGAACATTTCCTAGAAATGTGTCATATCAGACATTGTAACTGTATAAAACTCAGAACAGACGTTGAAAATTTAAGCAATCTACATATTTTATTAACTTTTATCGGTTTCAGGATATTAAGCCTTTGTTTACATATACAAAAGTAGGCTGGTAACTAGGTCATAACTTATCTGTAGGGTTAAAGAATATTACCCTACATGGCAACCATAACCATACAGCAACCGATAAACTATTGAACAAATCACGGATGTTATGAATCATAACTGCCTTAGAAGTTTTAAAATCCTCGCTCTACGAGCTCGGATTTCAAAACATCTGCAGCAGTTATGATACTCATAACATTCCTAGATATGTTAATAGCTATAAACCTAGGATCATCCATACTGACATTAAAATTTAGGCACCCCTCTTTGTTGTGTCACTACTTGCTTTATAACTTTTCTTCTCATGTATACTAGCAAAATTTCCTTATCTCACTGCCTGATGATATTTGAACTGTTTAGTTACAAACTAGATATTAGTCATTGTACAAGAGTATGCAAAATTTACAATTTATTTCTAATTGATGGAATAATCAATTGTGATGTAATCGATTATAATACATAAGTATATTATAATTGAACTTCTAATCTGATACTGATATACCAATATTAGATATTACTGTTTCTGTTCTGCATTGCCATTTATGAAGTGCTAACCTCACTTTTATGCAAGTAAACAAATGTCTTTTATAATTTCTATAGAACTGTAAACTTTATTGTAGTTACCTTGATAAAGGAATAAAGCTTTCGGAAATATTAGTTTGAAAAAAAAGTTTTATTTTGAATTGCTGCCCTGATGAACGAATTCCAGTTACTCAACTATATTGTGTTATAAAAGGGGTTACTGCAAATATTTGCTTTCTAAATAAAAATTTGAATAGACTATACTTCAATCAGCATTAGCACATTACAAATGTGAAGGTCATGGTTATAACATATCGTAACATAGCACACTAACCAATTGAAAATAGGTTGTAAGAAAAGGAAGGGGGGAGATCTGTGCAGTAGTTGGAGGTGCAATGTTAAAATCTGTGTTAGCTTGCTATCGGTCAGGTAAATGTAAGTTTCACTTAGCACTCTTTAGCAACCACTAATAAACGTTCTCATTCGCTCTGTTCAATGTCTTACCAATTTGACAGTATTAAAAATTAATTTTAAAATTTAAAAGTATTTTTTTTTTATAAATTATGGTGGCAGTACATTATACACCAAACGATTAAAGTGTGTCATTTGAAACCACCCATCTCATACAAAATAAAATCAGGCTGGCATATAGCCAATTATCACCCGATGAGGTAACTAGTTCGTTAATAACTCCGAAAGACAGAGGTGTGTGATGCACTAAACGGTGAAAATTTTGAGCAATTCTTTTATAGTTTTATAACGTTTTTCAGAAGTTTCTTTGTGCAGCACCATTAAGATTTCACACTTCCGTAGTAATTACAATTTTGGCGTATGAAAACAAATGCAACTAATAACTACAATATTTTTTTCGCGTAGTGATGTCTTGACTACTTGCCAATCTTTATACGCGATTTTTGCAAAACCTTTCTATAATCCCAATTAGAATTTTATACACAAAAGATCGCAAAAGTTATATGCACTTCTGGTTTAACTGGAAGTGAAGTTGAAAGTGCTGCCAAATAGTAAACACGATCTCGAATAACAGACTTTTTTCTAACCTTAAGATAAAAAGTTATTGAGTATTTCTTCTTTCATTGAAAGCACTGTATATACATCACAAGAAAATGGAAAACTAAAGCACATGCTAAGTACCATACTGTTTGCTAATGATAAAATACTTATCAATTGTAATTTGAAGAAAAATTAAGACAGATGATCTTGAAAGGATGAACGAAGAAAACTCCTGAAAAAGCTCTAAATTATAATTCCAATTATTCAAAGGCTTGATACAATTCTGAAATTTTCTTGATTTTCTGAATGGGAAATTTTGACGAAATAGCTGTTGTAAAGGCGATAAAATTCTGATGATATCAGAAATTTGTATAAAATTATAAATTGTATTTCATATGTATGAATAGTTCTGATAAAATGTATCTTTATCGTTTGAAAAATATAAATAGCAAAATAATTTTATACTAGAAATAGTGCTCAATGGAATGCACAATAGTTACGTCTTTTTCTGCTTACGTAATATGTACAAGCCATTCGCCTGTTCAAATTTGCTACTGATGTAATTGGTTGTTTCTTTATGGCCAGTTACAACGAAAATATTTTAATTCATCATAAACTGTCGAAGAATCAAACAATTGGACATTAAATAGCAATTTTCCGATAGATGACGACGTGAGTTTGGTCGACGGTGGCATGTTTGAACACTAGTCGTAATTCATCATCTTTATAGTATATTTTGATCAAAGACGTATTTTACTTCCTATTGTTTACTTCTAACATAAATATAAAACCGAACACACGTTAGATTCGTATTTTCAGGTAAACATTTTTGTGGAATGTTGCAGACCGAACTTTGCTCTTAGAGGCTTTTTTTTTATTTGCGAAAACTAAAACCTACATGTATACTCTGTAAATGACTTGAATTTTATTTGCTGTTTCTACAGAAAACGCATTAAAATAATTAGAGTATCGGAAAGTTTAACACTAAACAGGCACTTCGAAAATGTTTGTGTCTTTCAATAGCGACCATATTTCGGCAATAAAAGAAAAAGTTCAAATATCTTGAAATAATGTACATTATCTATGAACAAAAAGAAGCCGCGTAGCACAGTAGTTGGGTAGGTGCTAGGCTTGCATTAAGCAAGTCCTCGGTTCGAATCCCGCGGGGGCCGGAACTTTTCGGCAGCCTTGGCGATTGGAATCGGGCTCGGTGAGACCATTCACAGTTGGGCACTAGATTAACTGTGCTCTACTCAGAACCACAGACCTAAGAGCTAGAATAGCAAGGTCAACACATCACCATGACAGACATTTCACACAATGGTTGCTTCGCAAGCCCAAAAAGCGCGCTCCAACTTTGTATCCCGAATTTCTGGCAAGTTGAGCATTGTAAAAATAAATTTTTACTGGTAGGCGATTTTAATCTGCCAAACCTAACTTGGACATTTAATAAAGGTGGTAATGATCTTCTTCCACAAAATGGTACGGATTCCAGTAGTCAATGTTTACCCGATTGGTTTTTCTTAATAATCTTAAGCAATTTAATAATATTTCAAATGTAAATAATAAAATTCTAAACTTTGTTTTGTCTGAATCACTGGATATCAACGTATATCAGTGTGCAAATCCTTTTGTAACCCAAGCTAAGATTCATGTCTCACTAGATATCTCAATTAATTTAAAGTGTGAAAAAAATCTTCTCTCTAATTCATATGTAAAAATAAAATTCTGCGATGCAGACTATACTGTTGTTAATGAAAAGATTAAAGAACATCATTGGAATAGTATTTTGACCTCTGGCGATATTGATGAAAATGTTGGGATGTTTTAAAAAATTTTAAATAATATCGTAGATACTTATATTTCTAAATTAGTTATTAAAAAGACGCGGTATCCTTTATGGTTCTCAAATACCATAACGACTATGAAAGATAAAGAAAAGGCACACAGGAAGTGGAAAACCTATAAAAATGCTGCTGATTATAGTCGTTTTTCTAGCCTCAGAGCAAAGGTTAAAGTTAATATTAAAAATGATTACAATATATACGTCGGGACAACAGAGGAAAATATAAACAAAAATACAACATTTTTTTGGTCTTTTATAAATAATAAGAAAACAGTAAATCTCTGCCAAATAAAATGTCATAATTATAATAATTTATAAGCCTTTAACAGTAATGACATTGGTGAGATTTTTTCCAAGTACTTCAGCAGCGTTTTTGAACCCTGTGACACTCCATCTCAGGTTGGCTCTATCCAGCCTCAACAATATTATACTTTAAATTATATTTCAAAATAGAGTATTAAAAAAGGGTTATCTGATCTTGATCCTAAAAAGGGGCCTGGTCCCGATGGGCTTCCTACAATTTTCTTGAGATCCTGCCCAAGCCTTTGTGTGCCTCTGCATATATTGTATAATCATTGTATCTCATTAGGTAAATACCCCAAACTTTGGAAGGTAGCACAGATTACGCCTGTACATAAATCAGGAGATAAAACAAAAGTTGATAATTATAGGCCGATCTCTTTATGAAATCATTTTGGGCAATTATTTGAATCGCTTATATTGGAACAAGTATTTTTTTAGAGTGAAGGGATTTATAGACAGCAATCAACATGGTTTTTACAGAGGCCGCTCTGTTATGACAAATTTGGTTCCTTTTGCTAAAAAAATAAGTAGCGCTATGGAAAATGGCTTGGAGACTTGCGCCGTGTATACCGACTTCTCCAAGGCTTTCGATAAAGTCTATCACCCCACACCTCTTGTTAAACTTGGAAATTTCGGTATACACAGGGTACTTCTCAGGCTTCTGGAAAGTTATTTCAAGGACAGAATGCAGTACATAGCTATTAATGGAGTCAGATCGGGTTGCGTGGGTGTGACCTCTGGGGTACCCCAGGGGTCACACTTAGGTCCCTTGCTACTTAGTATTTTTTTAAACGACATTGGTTTATGTTTCCGTCACACTGAATACTATCTGTATGCTGATGACCTTAAAGTTTTTAAATATATTAACGGTGTGTCAGACTATATGCAATTACAAAACGATTTGATAAAATCTTTCAATTATTGTAGAATCAATAAAATCTATGTAAATTTAGATAAATGTCATTGCATTCTGTTTTCTAGGAAAGCTCCAATGGAAGTTGATCGCACTCTCTATCTAAACGATGTAAAATTGAAATACATGGATAGCGTAAAAGATTTGGGAGTTACATTGGATTCTAAGCTGTTATTTAATACTCACGTAGAGATATGTGTTCAGAGAGCTCAAAAGGTTTTAGGCTTCATACTTAGGCTATATATAGGCTACTAACGGTTTTAAAAAAATGTCTTCACTTATAGCTTTGTTCAATAGCCTAGTGAGACCTGTTTCAGAATTTTCTTCTACTGCTTGGAATCCAATGAATTAAAAGTATATTATGCTAATAGAAACTGTGCAGAAAAAGTTTATTAACTTCTTAAACTATCGTTGTAACAGACGAAGACATTTTTATTGTCACAACGAAAATTTAAAATTCTATAACATGCAGTCTCTTGAATGTAGAAGAAAATGTTTTGATGTATTTTTTCTATATATAAGGTTGTTAACAATTTAATTGGTTCTGAATATTGCGTAAATAGTCTTAAATTTAACGCTAACCCTTACATTCTTCGAAACAGACACACATTCTTTATTCAAAAATCTAATTCAAATTATTTTCTCAACTCGCCGCTCACTCACTGCACTCGAATTCTCAACAGCTTGGATCAGGCTGACAACAGCTGCGATATTTTTTACTTACGATTAGCAGCATTCAAGAGACACATGAGAAAAGTCTTAGTTTGATTGTATTTCATTTTTTTTATTATGTTATTGTAGTTATTGCTTATATCTATAGTTATTCAGTTGTCTATATAGTTCTTTAATTATTCTTTAGTATTCCTTCGTTTTGCTTGTTTGACCTAAAACTGTAAATGTTTTAATGTATATTTCGTGCTATATTGTTATTGTGCAGCTATGACTGTCTGTTGGGTAGCCTTGAGTGTAAAATAAATAAATAAATAAAATTGTACCTTTACATGCAAGCACATAAAGCACCAGCCCTACACCGCAAGGTAAAATGAGGTTCTCGATCAGACATACATAAATCTATGAACAACATCGATTGACGATAAGTGAAGCCCTAAACGCGGCAGATCTTGTTAAAAGTGCCGCATCCCTTCAAGAGATTGTCAGCGGTGTAATTTTACTAGAGGGATTAAAAATCTTTGTGAGCGTTACTACCGCGTAAGCACTTACTGTATTTTTTTGTGTGTGGTAGCCAATATGATAGTCTTAAGTTCAGAACCCTCTGCTGATAGTTGCTTGCTGTGTTTAAGCAGATTTGCAGTGTTCCTTTACTCTGAGAACTTGCAAGCTTCAGAATGTCAATGCAGAAATATTTTAATCTTTAGTCGCTTAATCCCTAGAGAGGCGCCGACTTCCGGAGCCATCCTATTAAATGCTACTGAACTCTATGGTTAATGTTTCAGGTATACGCACCGTCGGCCATTCTAACAAACTTAAATGATTTATGCCTAGCTATGATGACAATCAACGACTTTATTCATCTTGTTATGATTAACATTATTATTTTAATAGTAAAAAAAATGTTGTAAAACGTTTGAAGTTGAATGCATTCAAACTTAATCAAATGCCTTTCTTACCTACCGTTATTTTATCATATCTATCTGTGAGTTTTATTTTAAAATAATAATAAGTTGATTACCAAAAGTGCCTCTATTAAATTTTCCTGTTTAATAGAGCAATAATTTTAGACGTAATTATTAATCATATATATTTTACTGTATTCTGAAGCTGAAGAGTAACATCCGTAAATTTTAAAAATTTAGCAAATTGTTTGGAAAATTATTGAAATATGAAATAGTATTCTATTGAAAATGGCTTACTGAAATAAATCTAAATTGAAGAATAAATCATGATTATCGAATACCTATATGAACAATAGGAATGAGAAATGAAGGTATTTATGTTAGAATCTTCCAGGAAAGCTAATAATGTTGTTGATCACCAAATAAAGAAAAGTTATTAAAAAAACCGTTTCATATTCTTCAAAATACTAAAAACTTTGAAGAAAGTCAAAAATTATTATTACTCAATCTACAGAATGATTTAACAAACCTATTTACATACATTCTGCACATTCTGGTTGTAGCTGACAGGCTAAACACAAACCCAAACACACAACAAAATAATTTAGCACTATAAGAAAAAATCTAACGTGAAGTTACTAGGAAAACATTTAAAAAACAATTCAGAACATTAATGCAGCTAGAGCAGCAAGAATCGTTACAATTTCAGCAGAAGTGAAGAAATATATAGAAAGAAGAAGGTAAAAAGAAAAACTGAAGTCTTCCAGTCGAGTTGCGGAAGATTGGAGAATAACTATAACGACTCCAATACTCAAAATAAACGAAGAAGGTAAATTATAAAAATCAATCGCCGTGTGTTAGTAACGCAAAAAGCAAAGAACATGATCTCATCAAAAATAATTAAAGAGAAACAAAAGAAAATGTTTAAAATACTAAGAAGTCTATAGATAGGAAGAAAGTAAAGTAAACAAGGAGATAAAAGAGTGAAAAAGGACATCACTAAGGAGATAATATATCAGCATATAATCAACATTTATACCAATTCATAGGTGTTCTAACATATTCACCCTAAATGATAAAAAAAGCCCACAAAAAATAGTAAGCTTAGTTATATCGTTATATGTCAAAAATTAGATTTTTAGAAGTGCGCTTGTGATAAAATGTATTGAAAATAATATAAAATGGCACAGTTAAGGCAGCATTCCTAATGTGTTGAGGTACTATTTCGTTACAGTAAAATATTAAAAATACGAATATGCAAATGTTTAAGGAAAACAAGTATTCTAGTTATTAACGCATCTAAAAATGAATACATTAAAGTTAACAAAGCAAAAGTTATTTTTTAGCACAACTTAATTTACCAAACCCGATGCTTAATTGGCAAGTTATGAAAGAGGTTTACCTAATTTCAATTTAAAGAGTCGTTAGTTAACTTGAAATCTCTAAATGAATCAAATAAGAAGATGAATGATCATCATTCTTAAGTAAAATATACGTGGTTGAGAATAGGTCATCTCTCTCTATCATCTATTTAAGAGAAAGTACCCACCGATCTGTAATGTTTGTAATACACGAATAACCGTGAAGCATTTGATTACACACTGTGAAAAATAGGAGAAGTAAAGAAGAACGGCTCATATCCCAGGAAAACCTTTAGAGGAAGTGCTAAGTAACGATAGAAATATCATAGTAAAATTAATATATTTTTAGTGATTTAACAAATACATTGTAAATATAGATCCCGGATCCCGGAGCTAATAGCCACAGTAGTTGGTGCCTTGTATGTTTTTCTAGTAATAATAATAATAATAATAACTAGCAGACCCTTTGAAAAATATTTTGCAATTTACAAAATTTCTTTGTAGACAATGTTTAACGTATGGCATTACCTATCAGGTAAAATTTGAATTTTTAAGTTTTTAAAACTACTCGCACGTGATATTGCTACATACACTTGACCATAGCTAAATACTCGTTGTGACGAATATTATATACTAGCGGTCTGCACCCAAATTGGGCGCGAAATAATTCATTTAATGCAATTTGTACAAGAGCGATCCATTTTGTGTGTCGAGTTAACTTTGAGGTTATCAACAAAAAAATCCATATAAAAAAAGTCACAAAAATTTGAAAACCCTACTACTGGCTTACTTGCGTCGCCATGAGTCGATTGACACCAAAATCAGCCAATTCGGCCCACGGGTTCGCTCTCAAAGTGGCGTCAAGCAATGAAAATTTTTATGTCGGATTCCTACTTTATTCAGAGTTTGTCTTTGTGATTAATTAATTGTCATCGCCCATGCTAGACGCACAGAGAAAATGGGAAAGGTACCATAAAAAAGAGCTATGAGAAGGCCGAATGGAATTTTGAAATAATAGATTACAAAAGCGATGACTGAATGCAACTTACATGAAAGAAACTGTGAGGATGGAAGAGTATCAAAAACAGGTGTCGGACAAAGTTGAAAGACGTTTTAATAATATACGTATGCTTGTACGAACAGGGAAAGCAATGAACCAGTGTGTAAATAAGCAGAGCCACATAATTATAATAAGCAGAAAAAACACCTTACAGCATCTGAGCAATACCGATTTTCTTTAACTGTCATTTTACATGTGCTTTGACGTTTGTCTCACGAATCAGCAGACCAACGATTTCAAATAAACATTTAGTAGTTACAGTAGTGCATTACAAAAATCAGCAGATTGCCATAGGCTGACTTCGAGAATACACTTGGTTGACTGCTACTGCATGGCCGGCTGCAGCCACTTGAGAGCTACAATATGATAGTTTTTCTCTAAAAATGATCGATTTATTTTCAATTTAGGACTTTTGTGCACATATACACGATGACAGCTTTCATTTAAAAAAATTGATGTCGAAAGAAAAGGCTTCACGTAAAAATTCAGGACCTGGTCCATTCTCACAATGAGGTGATTCAGTAAATTAATGTAAAGTAAACGCTGTCTTCCTCATAAAAATTAACATTATTGTACATAAGCTACATGTTTCGGCTTATATATTAAACCATCTTCAGGCTAATGTCAAAAGTGGACAGTCATGAAGATGGTTTAATATACAATAAGCCGAAATATGTAGCGTATGTACAATATATGTTCATTTTTATGAGGAAGACAGTGTTTACTTTACATTAATTTAAGGCTTCACGTTTTAAATATACAGTGTGTCCAAGATAAGGAGGGCCAATATGGGGATCTCGGTAATTGTCGGAGATACAAATTTGGTTAAATGGGAAGAAAATTGCGCAATTAAAGGACTAACAAAATGAGGCCTAGAATCAGAAACTGATTAAACTTCTTTATAGCAACTTTTAGTGGACTTAATGATTGCGTTATCAAATTTTTTATCCAAAGTTTTGTCATCGAGAAACCATCATCAACTTAATTTTTTTAAATACGGTCCTGGTTGTTTGATGCCAAATTTGTGAAGCCCTATTTATTCTGAATTCAACAATGTACCACATATTATGGTTTAATTACGTTTCGAGCTTTTTTTTATCATCATTAAAACATTTTTAAAATACGGCCCTGCATTTTTGATAATTTTGTAAAAATAAGTTCATTTTGTTAGGCGTTTTTAGGTGCCGTTAAAATAATGAAATGCACATGATAATGTCATAATTCTGATACATTAATTTAACAGCCAAACAATAACGATTAACGATAAACAACAAATAAATGAACAAAATATAAACAGAAAAAATAACAAAACGAAGACCGAAGCAATTTAATAGGTATAAAATTTACAGAAGGTATTCAAAAAGGTTGCCATCATTCTCTAAGCATAAATAGCATCTTCTAACTGTAGAATCTAAAACTTTATTCAACAATACTGTTATACTTTGAACGGCTTCAAGAACCAATCTTCTAAGTTCTTCTTCTGTTTCAAAGTTTGAATACCTATTAAATTGTTTCCATGCTCGTTTTGTTATTCTTTCTGTCTATTTTTTGTTCATTTATTTCTTGTTTATTTTTAATAGTTATTGGTTGGTTATTAAATTAATGTATCAGAATTATGAAATTATGATGTGCATTTCAATATTTTAACGGCATCTAAAAACGCCTAACTTACTGTATGAACTTATTTTTACAAAATTATGAGAAATGCAGGTCCGTATCTTAAAAATCTTCTGATGATGATAAAAAAAACGAAACGTAATTAAAGCATAATGTGTGGTACATTGTTGAATTCAGAATAAAAAGGGCTCTACAAATTTGGCATAAAAAATCAGGACCGTATTTAAAAAAATTAAGTTGATAATGGTTTCTCGAAGACGAAACGTCAGATAAAAAATTTGATAACGTAATCATTAAGTCCACTAAAAGTTGTTATAAAGAAGTAACAAGCCTACGTCTAAGCTCAGTGGTAGATTCCACAATGGCGTCAGCGTAAGAAGGGGTGTGGGCGTTACCCTGGTCGATGCTGCTAATTGATTGGTGTAAACTTTTAATACTTTTATTTCTACGGCCACTCTTATATATACAAACAAAACTTAATATTATAGATACACAAAAAAAACATGAAAAGGAATATATATACAAAGGGTCATCTAGACCCGGGCGCTGGGGGCGCGGGAGGTGATGGGGCGGCCTTTCCTACTGGCCGGAGGCGGGGAACGCGGCCTGGACGCAGTCCGGTCCTTCCGGGAAGCAGTCCGGGGCACGGCTTGTAGCGGGCGCTGGGAAGTCCTTCTTGGACGTCGGCGGATCGAGTAGGCCTCTCGGGGACGGCGGCTGGAGCGGGGCGTTGCCGGGGCGCGGGGTCGGGCTTCCGCTAGGGGAGTCCGGGGACGGGTGGTCCGTCGCCAGCGGGGGCCGCGACGTGGGCTGCTATCGGGGCAGGTAGCCCGCCACAGGGCTTCGAGCTCGGCTTCCTCGGCGTCCGTCAGTCTCACCTCGAGGTCCCAAGTGAGGATCCGTGGACGGGGAGCCTGGGGGGTCGGCGGGCGGCGCAGCCGGGAAAAAGGTGCGTCTCGCAGGTGCTGCACCAACGGGCTCCTCTGTGGGGTGCCGAGCTCCGGATCGCTCTCGTCCGTGAGGCCAACGAAATCCGGGGTGAACGCCCTTGTCGGCGTCCGTGGGCTCCCTGACGGCAGGCGTCCCTCCCAGTACGGAGGTGGCCGGTTCAGCTCCTGGATCCGGACGCGGGCGATCTGGGCCAAGGGGGAGGCAGGGGGCGTTTGGGGCGATGGGCCGAATAATTCCTCGTGGCGGCGCTTTCTGGAACACAAGGCTCGATGTCAGGCGGCGGGCGCGAGAGGAAACCTCCAATGGTTCCGGGCTGGCTTACGTGTCAGACCTGGGGGTGCCCATGGCGGAAGTGGCTCGAGTTCCCAACTTTGCCCGAAGACGGAAGGCAGCAGAGTCCAATGCGGAGGATTGGCCCTAAGTCCACGTATGTGATAGGCTCAGGAGAGGGCTGTGGCTGGTAGGTCCTTGGAAGGCTGGAGCTGCTAGCGGGGCCGAGTGGATGCTGCAGAAGACAAAGTCCAGAAGTGGCTGGATGCTGCAGAAGACAAAGTCCAGAAGTGGCTGGATGCTGCAGAAGACAAAGTCCAGAAGTGGCTGGCTGCTGCAGAAGACAAAGTCCAGAAGTGGCTGGATGCTGCAGAAGACAAAGTCCAGAAGTGGCTGGATGCTGCAGAAGACAAAGTCCAGAAGTGGCTGGATGCTGCAGTAGACAAAGTCCAGAAGTGGCTGGATGCTGCAGAAGACAAAGTCCAGAAGTGGCTGGAGGTCCTGGAGAGGCTGGATGGTTCCTCGAGCTGAAGTGGCTACTGGTGGACTCTCCTGGGTTGAGTAATTTCCTACTGCCAGCGTCTGACTATTTAAAGGAGCCAGTCCTTTGTCAAACGCGATCTCGCAGCTCATTGGTCGAAGTAGAAGGGATGATTTGCCCGTTTTCGATATATTTTGGATTATAGCGTTTAATTGAGCGGCGCGATCAATTATCGACTTGATTTGAGTCGCAATCAATAGTCGTTGAAATGTCGATTCTAACGACACCCAATTTGCTAGGTTTTGGTAAAGATTAGTTCAACTTGGAATTTTTAATTCCGTGTTCGGCGTAAAACTTAATTAAGCATTACTCTTCTGGCGTATGTTAATAAGTTTATTATGCTTTGATCGGTTGGGCGCTATTTTTACAGGAATTTTGAAACTATTCACGCCTTCCTGTGATGCTTCCTTCCGCTAATTAAAATTTAATTTGTAATTTTGCATCCTTGCCCGCTGTACTCGGTCGTGGCCCTGATTTCTTCGTTACAAAATGCCTTTCCCCGGGCCGCTGTGTATGCTGAATTTCGGCCGCTCCGCCCGCATGCATTCGCTGGCTGATGGAAAAATTCGTTTTTCTCGATCTGCCTGGGTGCTAGAAACTTGGGATTGATTTTATCAGGTGGCGGCTTATTCCTCCTATCGGCAGGTATCCTTATGTGGGATTAAAACAGAGCGCACTCTGTTTTAAGAGCGTTTTAGTGAAAATTTCTTAATTCAATCTGCAAACATTCGTGAGGCGTATTTCGCTTGCTGTCACCTTTCTTGGCCGGCCGGTTCCAATAAAGTTTATGGTTGCAATCTTGCTGCACTTTAGAAATTCGTTGTAATTGCACTTATTTTTATGATTTTAGGGTTTTGAAAAATACTTTTGCGTAGGATCGCGGCGGTTTGTTAAGCAGATGTAATATTCTTTGTTCTTCTGGCGCCTTTCGGGCGGCGTACGTTTCCTTTGTTTTTTTTTTCGATCTGTTTAACGGTTCATATCAGAAGTTTAATCAGTTTCGTTCTAACTTTAATATTAACTCCAGAAAAAAAATAAATAGAAAATTAAAAAAATCGATTTTTTGAGATAATTCAAAAACGAAAAATCATATCAAGGATTTCTAGGCGTCATTGTGTTAGTCCTTTAATTGCGCAACTTTCTTCCCATTTAACCAAATTTGTATCTCTTACAATTACCGAGATCCCCATATTGGCCCTCCTTATCTTGGACACACTGTATAGATAATAATAGGTGGTTTCTTTTATTTTATGTTTAGCAATATTACGTTAGTATAACATCAAGACCGTTAGATGATAGGATTAAAAAACAAAATTACTAAATTAAAAAAATTAGAATATGCACAACATGTCTCTAACAACAACTATAAAATACGAGTACATTGGCACAACATCGACACTACTAACATAATCGAATTAAACTAGACTCAAAATTAAAAAATATAGCATACAAGTATAAATGTATGTCTTCTTATTATGTTGATGTGGATAAGGTTCTTCTCTATTCTTTAAAATTAAGTCCATTAAATTTCTGTTTAAAGTTGTGACATAGAGAATAAAGATTGTTTTACAAACTTTAATATATTAGGAATGTATTTTGATCGAAGCTGTTACATCATAAGTATTTTAACTAAACATATTATTATGATACACAAAGGTCAGTTATTAAATAAAAATTAAAATAAATAAATTTGGTAGATTAATACAATCAAATTTAGAAAAGTTTTGAATAAGATTGTTTTTTAAGTTGAAATTGAGTTATGGAAGTTAAATTTGAGACAATTTAGAATTTATTTTGAAAATTATAGCAATTGAGTATTCAATCATGGTGGTGGAAATTAATATGAAAGATAAGCTAATGTTACATGTAACAAATATGCTTACTATTAGAATATAGAAATGTAGTAGGTATAAATCAGATCATTTAATTTTAAAAGAGTGTAGTAATAATTGTAACTAGCATAAAGTAAATTTTGTTTGAATGGTAGTAAAAAATAACAAACAAAAATTATGTAGACATATTTTGGAAAAACTTCTTTTGAATTAATAAAAACTTGAAATTCTGCCTTTATTTCTAAGAACAATTTGATATAATATAAATAAAAAGGTATTAACAAATCTACGAGGTGAAAATAAGTGAAAATATAATTATGAAATAATGCAAGTATACATTCATTGAAGAGATTATGGAATATGGTTTAATTAGATACAAGTAAGAGACTATAATAATATTTAAATGGAATTGGATGATTTAATACATACAAGGAATAATTTATATTAATTAGTGGATTTGGAGATTGTATGGAGGACGAGTCGATCATTTGACGGGAGTTGCTGATGTGACTGATTGATTTGGATTTTCTATTTGGTCGATTCTTACAAAGTAGGAGCTGGGGAAAATAGAAGATTAGTTTGGGTACCATCTGTTAGTGGGAACTTACCAGGAAGCTGTTAGGTTGACAGTAGCATACAAGAGTGTAAGGAACAGGACCATTTCTGCAAGCCGCCAGGGTTTTAACAGGTTGGAGTTTGTTGGACGGTTGGAGGAGCATCGAGACTGGTCTGTCAATAAGTTGAGCTGTGAAGGTCAAGAGCAGTAGTGTTTTGAGGTAACTAGCAGTGAAAATAAGAGGAATTCAGGTTGGTTTTAATTCGTTCTATAGAAGAATATTGAATACAAAAACGATTAAATGAGTGAAATAAATATAACACACTACTTACTTTAGTGAATTGAGTCATTGATTTGTGAGTAGAACGAATATTTGTAATTTTTGGTTTGGTTATTGTTTGATAGTTGTTTAAAGTCAAACTGACATTTAGTAGCAGTCAATAATTAAAAGTCATTATAAAATTAGAATATCAAAAAACAGACAACTAGATTAACGAACCACCCCTTGTAAGAGTCTAAATGCATTACATTTATTAAACAGAATAATATATATAATTTCAAATTAAATCAGTTAATTTCAAAGAAAATAGTAGAGGTAATATTACTTAATTAAATAAAAGGCGTCTCAACGTTATAAGCTTTTACATAATTATGAAGCAACTAACTGTGGGGCTTGTAAAAATACAATAAGCCAAGCAACCATTCCATATTTATGGTCGTCCAACGTGGTGCTACCATTCCATTGCAATATATTATTCTTGACGTAAAAGCATTGCAGTTTGCTTATGTAGATTATAACGAATAATTATTGACAAAATAAGGTTAGATACGACATTTGAGTACTACATCTCTGTCGCGTACAGAATTGCTCCAACTGCAAGTACTTTTAGCGATTTTTGTATAAAGAATGAATCTAACCAGAAAAAGACTAGTAAACTGATTCCAACCGTTTTTATATTGCTTTCAAAATATACAAGTTCTAATGATGTTGTATTATAAAACTACTATACCACATCAAGAAACAAGCCTAGATTTGGACTTTAAACTAGAATATTATGCTAATATCGATAAATGTAAATTTCTCTTGCACATTAGAAACGAGTAGAAATAGTTGCCCAAAAGTATATAGTTTTTGAGATATAATTTCTGTTCAGCAATGCACAGAGGAGTACTTACTGGAATTTTATTTTGCAAGTAGCTTAAACACACTCAATTTTGCAGAACTTTCAAAAAATCAATATTCTTTTTTCTATTTTAACTTTGGTATTTTTTGCTGGTAATGGTGACAGTGTGTTAATTACAGAAATCACATTTTCAGTGTAAATTTTGCCCTTAACAGTTTGTAAAAGTGTATAATTATAGGTATTTTCTTATTAAATAGTAATTGCTTCATATTTGGTTATCGTGTTGGTAACGGGGTAACCAGCTTTTCAATCGGGAAATTCCTCTTGGTAGAGATAGCAAGTAGATAAACTCATTACTTACTAATGACTTCATAACCTAATTCTTATCAGAATAGAAGCATAAATAACAGGGAATCAAACAGTTCATTTTGCGCCCTCTCATATTAAGGATAATTATATTTACTTCAAAAATTTAGACTACCCAGACTATTTAGTAAATATCCTATAATATGAACACCATTAATGCCTGTGATCCTTTTCGCGCTAAATTTAGTGAGAGTTTTACAGCTCACACCCTGACATTTACTACTTCGTCGATGTGTTACGAAATTTTCAAGAGCAAACTTACACCAAAGGAATAGTATACATTTGCATACCAGTTAAAATTAATAATAAAAATGTAGACTCCGTTTGCAATACTTCTTTAAAGGATTTGATGGTGCATTATCGAAATGGCGAAGTCGAAAATTGTTTGGATTGGAAAGTGTGTACAGGGTGATTATTTTATATTGTAACACGTAGGTAGGCAACACTTCTAACATGTGTATGCAATGCATAGTTCATTTTACTTTCTTAACACGGTATGGATATCATGACTAGCCCTATGTATACTAATACGAAAATGAGTTTAACTAAACTGTTCATAATTAATAGCTTCATTCACAAAATTTGTAATTAAAATAGACGTCTTCATATTGATATCGACAGGCCTAAAATTGGTCTCGATTATCTTGATAGGTGCAGAAGATCTCTCCTCTCCCATTATTTTCTTCCCAAGTTCATTGTTATTGGCCTCTAAATATTCAACATATTCTCCAGCCGCTCTAGCCGCTATGATGCTTCAGAGTCATAATATCAGCTCTATAATTGGCCAGCAAAGTGACAGAAGAGTGTGCCCAGGACAGATTTTTTATTAGTTGGTTAATGGAGCATCAGCAGCTAAGCTATTAGCGCCCTATAAAAGGATTATTACAATGCATTGTATAATTTACATTCTGAGATAAATCTAATAATTTTAAGTTCACTTCAGTATTATTCAACATCTCAATTAGATTATTTGGCAACTGGTTACGATTTCTCGATTCTGAATATAGATGGCATTTTAAAATGATGTGTGCCAGAGCGAGTATATGTAGGCCAGTATCGCCTTTTTTGATATGTGAAAATGCCGCCATTGCAACCATTTTTACTCCAATGTCATTTGTCATTAATTGCTACTTTTTGGAATGCCGTGTACTTATGTAGTAAATTGCAGCGAATGTTCCGGAAGCAATGGATATCTAATATTGTTAGAGAAAGTTTGAAGATCGAGGTTGCGTTTGTGATGATCACTTTTTTGCAGTGGTTTTGAATTTTCAGAAAGTAAAGCTCACATTATTACAAGTACTGAACACTGAAACTACCTGTGTAAGGCATTTTGTATTTTAGAAGCATTTCCTTTACATTCATTTTAAATATAATAACTAGAGCTGACATAAATAGACCACTGCGTTGGAATGCAAATCTTAAGGCAAGAAGAATTTTAGCCGTAGAACCTAATAATAACACTGAAGAAGGTATGAAATTGGTGATGTTCTTATCTTTTTTAATACTCGGCGGTTTTTCTGATAGAATCCAATGCATTACTACTCGAAAATGCAACCGAAGCTAATTGAATCTATGTAAGTTAGTTCGTGAGTAAAAATGGAAGAATATCCCAGGGGTGTAGATAGCTTTTTGTTCTGGGAAGGATCCAACTACACTGTCATGGAATAAATTCATGTTTAATTTCAATGCAGTTTCCGAAAATTAAATATTGGAGATATTCAAGAACTTTAAAAGATATAAAACAAATGTGGGATTAATCCAATCAGTTGTATTTAAATAGATATACCAGTATATTATTATTTAATATGGATTCAAATTTGAAACATATATTCTTATTTATTACGACACTAAATAAATACAGTTTTAGAATGAATTCCATTCTTTTTAGATAGGAGGTACAGCACAAGCTCCGCTGAAGGGGTGAACTCTCTATTAATTGGCAGTGAAGAAAACCCATCTAGCCTTCGCTGAAATTAAATAAATACATATTACACCTAATAATTATACATGACTAAGACAATTCACAAAAATCTAGAAGATACGTTTTGATTCTCCTTTAACGTGAAGAACGATCGTTCAGGGGAAGCGGTTGAAACAGGTAGAGTAACTAATATCTGGTATAATTTATACATGTTTGGAAGTACAGCCAAACTCCCATATAGCAATTTTCAAAAATCCCCACAAAAATATCACTATATAGAAACTTCACTATATAGAGTTTATACTTAAAAAAATTAGGATGCATTTAGAAACTCTTAAAAAATTCTATAATTTGCTTAACAATTTATGCATTGAGATGGAAGGAATTCTTAATAACATTAGTGAAAGCCTGTGCTGTAGAAACTTGTAAGAAACCCTATAATCCGCTAACAATTTAGTAGTGGTATAGGTTAAGACAGGTAAATAATTCTAAGAAAATCTGCTCAAAACCTTCTCTGCATTTTTAAGTAGGTACTTGGGTAAAATTTTGTTAAAAAAATATTATACAGGATGTTGAAAAAAAAGGGTAAAATATTTTACCCACTTATAGATCTCATCAATACAAACAAAAAAGTCCTAAAAAAACATGGGTCCAGAAATGCTTTGTTTCCGAGATACAGAGTGTTAAAGTTTTCAAAAAGAAAAAACCCAGCCGCTTCTTGAATGAATAATTTAAATCTAAGTGTGCCAAAATATGATCATTAATAGCACTAGTAAACCTTCAAAGTTTCACTAAAATCGCGTAAGGGGTTTTTAGATATTGAAGCATTTTAGTTTTTGTCTTAACAGGTTCAGAGACGTGCAAAAATATGGGCATTAATTTTTTTTATTGAAAACGAAGCGAGATCTGAAAAAATCTCAGAAGACAAAAAAGTTGCATTTTTAGTTGCTTTATTTATTTTTTGTGCAAAAACCTAATCGTTATGCCCTCTGGGCATGTCCCTGGAATTACTACATCAATTGTAATATGCCCAAAAGATACCTCATAAAGTTATAAACAAACTCTAAAAATTAAAATAGCTTAAAGCGTTTTTAGATAAGAAAAAAAGATTTAAAAAAACTTTAAATGCCCTGTATCTCGCAAACGAAGCGTTTCCGGACCTATATTTATTAGGGCATTTTTGTTTGTATTGATGAAATCTATAAGTGGGTAAAATATTTTACCCTTTTTTCAACACCCTTATAGAATTTGATCATCATAGTTTAAAGGTGTCTTTATACCCAATTTAGCCCGAAAATCAAAATCCTAATGAATTCACCACTACATATAAAAAATCATTAAATAGGAGTTCACTGAATGAGGGTTCGACTGTATATCCAGGTTACATATTGCTATAGCATTAGTTGGAAAGTGTTGTATGATAGCCATTATATTACAGCAAAAGGTTATTTAGTTTTTAATTTTGATTGTAATACGTTTTTTTTGTAATTATCTACTTTGTGTCTAATTAGGCATTCGAAGAAAACAAGGTTTTCTTTTAATTCCATCAATATAATCGAGCACACAATATGCTGAATTTTAAAACAAACGCCACGTTGGCGAAATTGTGTGAAAATGTTAACGTGACTCATATGACGGTGGAATAAAAAGGGAGGACGTGGCGGTACTCTTCTTAGATATACTGGCTCTGCTCATATAAAATGTGACTGATGACATAGGACATAAAATAACCGTCTTCAGTGGCGGGTCAAAACCAATGGCGGTGTTGGGAATTACTAATATGTCAATTAAATGCCTAAATGCTTAGTAGGAGTTTATAAGTACAGGACTAAATACATTTTATTTCCAGTTAAGTTTAGTCTATTTTTATTTTTAGACAAGCGTTTCACTGTCATGTTCTGTTCTTTTTTTCATTCAAATTCAGAAAAAAATCCCATACCTAAAGGTTAAACTTTAATCAGTTTTTAGACTGGCTTATTAGCCCACTGATAACGACATAATATATATTATATTTCCAGCAGTTTTTATATATATATATATATATAAAGACAAATTTTCAAGTCTAATAGTTATTTATACAAGTGCAAAAAGTGAGTGATTATCGTACCCAGCGGACAACATGTAAAGTGATATAACACTTTTTCACGTGTGTTGGAGGAGTGCATATATTTTTTTTGCACGAAGTGCGATGATGTAGTACTTTCTACAACCAAAACGATGCTTTAAAATGTGCTTCATTGCAAAGTTGTAGAAAAATTATATTATAAAAGTTTTGAACGTCCCACAAAGTTAAATTTGACAGTTTTCAAGAATCCAATGGTACACTTCACTAAAAAAACCCAAAAAATAAGTATAATGTAAGTTATGTTTAACCCTATTGGCACAAAACGATTAACTAATTTTAAATAACTATTGAACTATTTCCAATTTTATTAAGTGGTGACCTTGAGAACATTTAAAAAATTCCATTTTAATGAATTGCGAATATCTGTTAATATTTTGCACATTGGAAAAATGTTTTAATGTGAACTAAGTGATTTTTTATTCCATTCACAAAACCAATATAGAATCTATCTAACTCTGTAACTTTTTCATTTTATTAAGTTGTGAACATCGCACAAAATTAGGAACTTCTAAATTGAAGTACTACTAAATTATTAGCAACAACTATGATGTTGTGACGATAAATGCAGTTGCTCTCATAAAATATAATTTCCCTCACATTATTTCTGTGGTCAAATATTTTTTCAGAAAGCATAGTACGCAACACGCGTGGCACTACAAGTTGGTGTGATGCAGATGCGTATGTTTGTACATACTACTACTTACTGGTGTTATAGTTCAGTCGGTATGTCCGAAATCCAGATCCATGAATCTGACGTCACCCGCCGTGGATGATATCTTGTGGTTTGTTAGGGAGGCTATCTGCGAGTTTAGTGGTGAGTTGTCGGGTGGTTAAGCAAATAAAGTTCACCGCCATTTAAAAAAATATGATTAAACTCCTTTATATCAAATATCTCGGCTCTTATTTACGCTATATTAAAAATTGATGCAGGGATTTAAAGGGCATATAACTTACTATAATTTTTACCCTACAAAGTTTTTTCGTAGGACTAATATTTCTTTTATTTATTGCACGAGAAAGTTGAAAACCAAATGGCAGGAAACGGTTTTTTATTTTTTTTTTCTCAAAATGGGTATCTCATGCTAGAAAAAATGCTTATTATACAACTGTTAGGGTGCGATAAAACCTACAATTTGATATGTATATACAGGGTGATTTTTTTATACTGTAACAACTAGATAGGCAACACATGTTACAACCGCATGCATTTCATAGATATCTTACTAACCATTAATTCTTTTTAGTAAACAAAAATCAAAGTAGGCACTTTAGATATATTAAGAAACTTCACAACTACACTACGCCAAACCTAACTACCTAAAATTCTTAAGAAATGGCAGAAATTTGCCCGACGTGAGTAATCTTCTTCATTAAGGTGTTGCACTAATGTGACATGGTATGGGTGAAATTGATTTGCTGCTAAAATAATGTAAACTGATGTTTGGCTAATCTACTGTTGTTGCAATCGCCCGTTGACTTGTATATGGATTTGCAGTAACTTCTTCTATAACTGCGGCTTCGTTTTCTACGGTAGTGACATGTTGTTGTCTCACCTTTGCATTTTTAAATTGCTCGTCATCGCGCAACTTCCTATCCAAACGCCTGAAGGCGTTATGCGATGGATGATATCTGTTTGGATACCTTTGCTCATATCGTCGTACAGCTAGATCTGCCGCTCCTCGGCATTCTCCCAAAATCAACATCATATCCGGTATTCCTTCATTTGAATACATTGTGAATGCTATTACAGTTTTGACAAGATGCAATTTTATTTAAGTAACAAAACGTCAGTTGACATTTGGGTTCCCAAAGCTTGCTTAATATTAAAAATTATTTATTATTTTAAAAAAGTAAAGTTCACTATGCATTGCATGTACCTGTAAGAAGTATTGCCTACAAGTATGTTACACGATAAAAAAATCACCCTGTATATAATTTTTATTTTCGTTTGTTATTGTACATTGTAGCTCGCCGCAAAGGTAATCATGTCGGAGCGTTACTGTACAGTAATAGTTCAGTCGGTATGTCCAAAACCCCTAACTTGGATCCGACAGTAGTTCCCCGTGAATGAATTTTTGTGGTTTGTTAATGGGGGGTTAGGTTGACAAAATCCCAGAGGAAGTAATAAAAAGCCTCAGTAAAAAAAGATCTGCTCTACGAATTAACAAACACAATGTATAACACAGGACACATTCCAGATGACTTTGCAAAAAATATCGGTAGCCGAAGATGCGAAGAACACAGAACCATAAGTTTAGTAACACACGCCTCGAAAATAATAACAAAGATAATATACAAGAGAATAGAAAGAAAGGTCGAAGAATTCGGCTTCAGAAAGGGAACTGACACAAGAGAGGCAATATTAGCACCAAGAATAATCATAGAAAAGACACTGGAAAAACACAAAAGATTGTATGCCGCTTTTATTGACGCTGAAAAGCTTTTGATAATGTCAAATGGGACACGATGTTTAAGATACTAAAAAACATAGGGGTAGACTATAATGACAGAGGGTTCATATATAACCTGTATACAAACCAAAAAGGAATAATAAGAATCAACGAAGAGGAGAGCGAAATAGCAATAAAAAAGGGAGTGAAGCCAGGATGCACACTGTCATCTCTACTGCTTAACCTATACATTCAAAATGCCATAGACACTCTGATCTCAGAAAACAAAGAAGAAATCAAAATCCCGGGAAGGCACATAAAACAATTAGACTTGCTGATGACATTGTAATACTCTCAAACGATGAAAGTGAACTACACCAAGATCTAATCACATTGGATAATTCACTTAGCAATAAGTATAATCTGAAACTAGACAAGAACAAGACAAAAGTTATGGTATGTACCAGATCAACACATAGAACACAAACGCACATCAAGATAGGCAATGGAGAAATACAAGAAGTAGACGAATTCACATATTTAGGCAGCAAGATAAGTAGAGATGGAAGATGTAAGAAAGAAACAAGAAGTCGTATCCAACAAGCAAAGAAAGCGTTTCTCCATAAAGGGAACTTAATGACATCAAGAAACATCTCTCTAAAGACGAGAAAACATTTTTACATTTGCATGGAGCGTTGTACTGTATGGATGTGAAAGCTGGACTTTTGGAGTACCAGAAAGGAAACACCTAGAAGCACTGGAAATGTGTTGCTACAAAAGAATGATCAAAACCAGATGGATGGAAAGAGTAACGAATGAAGAAGTCATCAGAAGAATAGGAGAAGAAAGAAAATTGATCAAGACAAAACAAAAAGAAGATGCCAACACATAGGCCATATCCTACGAAATAAAAGCATGCTAAACACAATCATAGAAGAACAAATAGAAGGAAAGAACCAAAGAGGACGACGACGGCTGAAATTAATCAAACAAATAATGAGCGATGCAAACGCAAGTACCTACAAGGAACTGAAAGAAATGACACAAGATCGACGAATGTGGAGAACTGTTACAAATCAGTCCGAAGACTGAAAACGAAAGAGAGGGGGGGGGGGCGGCGGCTTCTGAAACTTAAAAAGGTATTAAACGCTTTTTATTCAATTATCTCAGCTACCGTTGATGCTACATTATGCAGTGATAGAGTGTTTTAATGGGCATATAATTTTCTACAATGTTTTATTTAATTTAATAACTCTGTTACAATTTGATTTTGAAGTTTTCCTTGAAATAAATAATATAGATATTAGCCCTACAAAAAAGGTAATCAAATATAAATTGTAGGCAATTTTACGCCCTTTAAAACACCGTATCAATATTTAATGTGGCCTCAATAAGTCAGGTTTTTGAATAAAAAGGGGTTCAATATGTTTTTCAAGATGGCGGTGAATCCTATTTGCGTAACCTTCCGACAACTCACCACAAATCATCCACGGCGGGTGACTATCGCTCATTTCGGGCTATTATGTATGAATGAAGAATATATCACATAAGCGGTTATTAATATACTTAAAAGTTAGTCAATATAACCTTTCAAATTCTTTGTTCTAATGCAATTCGTTATATTTATTTGGATATTTTGTATAAAGTTAGCTATTTTATATTGTTACAAATTAATTTTCTGCTTTAAAGATGATCAAGTACAACTGATTTAACATTTTTAAACATTTTATTCACTCATTGCAACACACAACACGTAAAAAATCCACAAATAAATATGATAAATAAATAAATAAATAAATAATACAAGAATAAATATGTAAATAAATAAATAAAACTAATTAGTGCTTGCAAACAATAATAATTACTCCTTAACCTAAACACTGCTAAATACTAATATTAGTGGCATTAAACTCCTTACACCATTTACCTAGTGACTAGAAAGATATAACAAATAATAAATTTTACAGGAAATCTTGCCTAATCTAAATTGTGTTTTAATTTATTTTAGCATAAAGGGAAATGCCACTAACTGATTAACGTTTAATTTGTTGATTATCAATAAACTCTTAAAATTATATGAAAATTGAAGAGAATTAAGCCTGTTAGACCAATAATAGTTTTGCTGTGACAAAAGTTACCATGCTGCATCTACTGCATAACATATTCGAAAAATATTTTTAAAATTCTTATTAATTGCATTGATTAAAATGATAAATTAAAGAAGAGGTCGCTTGATTTTCTTTAAGCAATCGTTTAGAAAGTGAAGGAAAATACCGCAACCAGGAACGTTTAGCACAAATGTATGAGTAACAGTTTAATGGCAACTTTAACGAAAATTTTAATGTATCAAAATAAAATAAAAAATTATAATTGCAGTTACTAGCCTTTATATTCTAATGCTTACAAATCTAGAATTTTATATTTTCAATCCAAAAATGCAATAAAGTCTTATATCTACTATTAGCTGATATTTTTTTATATACTTCGAAATTTGGTCTTATATTTCTACTGGCACTATATCTGTACCGACGGTAATTAAAAATAGGTTATGTTTGTAACAGGTCTTTGAACAACTGCAACATTCTTAATTATAGATATATAATACACTATTTTATTCCAGTCTGTTTCACTTACAATCTAAGATCCAATGCCATGATCAGCATATGCGAACTTTTGTTCACACCGCTAAACGCAGCCAGATGATTATAATTACAACGAACTAGATCAACTCAGCTACCAAATAAATTAGTAGACTTTGTAGTATATACATTACACTACGGGATGCATAACAAATCTTATGACTTGAAAAACATATACATGCCAATTGTTTGGAAATAGTTAAAATAAGCATTATAAATTATCATTAGCGCTTATCAGTGGTCATCTGCTGTTATGTCTACTAGAAATGTGCTTTACTGATCTTGAACTAGTTTTTGCAACGATTAACATCTAATAACGAAGCTGTACTTATAAAGGGTTAATTATAGCACAGGCAGGAGTTCTACCAAAAAGATTCTAATATAAAACACACTTATTCTAATATCAGTTTGGCGTAACTATTTAATTTAATCCGTTCAGAGGCTGGCAATGAAACAGAAAAACTATAACATAGTTTTATAAAAAAGGTATAAAACTATGTTTCTCATCCACAACCCCAAGTCTTCTTAAAAATACCATTAAAGCTCGGTATTAATCGCACACGAAGGATATAATCGCAGGCATTCCCTTTTATCCTGTCCATCTCTTGCAGCTTGGACATATCTGTAAAACCTGATGACTGCAGCGTTGGTTGCAGCAGGCTTTTGAAGCTCGGACGCATCTCTGAAAAATATTAGAACATTAATTATTCATCACTTCTAATAAAGGACAAATGGAGAGCAACACAACTACGTGTCCTTTAAACTTTGTTAGGAAATCTAGTATAAAGTGACCATATTTAAAATGTTCTAATGCGGGACGGTCAGATGGGGTGAGGAGGGGGGGGGGGGTACAAGAACATACTACAAACATGATTAATATTAGCTCAGATTGTAGAGCGACGTGAGGTTAGCCCCCAGGTGGTTACGTTAAATTTGAATAAGACGTCTCGTATGCCTTAATACGTTAATAATTAATGGCCCTGTGTATACGATTAGTTAGCTCAATAGATATGAAATTCTAAAATTACCCCAACTGTGGTTGCCAAGTGACCATATTTGCCAAAATAAAAAACTGGTTCACTCCTATAGTGTTTTCGGGATGAAACTAATTTCAAAGAACATCCACAATTTGTTTTTTGTTGACACAAACATATTGACTTCAAAACACATGTAAAAACATAAACGAAATAAACAAAAATAACAATCCTTTACAATGTACGTGCAAGAGTGCTTGGGTTACTCGCATGTAACTGTAAACACATATATGAAAGACCATCAAAAATAATGTTGGAATAATTGTCTTTAAGAACACAAACGTCAAAAATGTCTATAAAAGCGCAACCTACAAAATTGTTTGAAGCCGGTACCTATTTGAATTATTCAAGCCTATTCATATTCCCGTACATTAAAAGTGGACTCGATTTACACACGTACGCACAATAGCTAAGTACGCGCATTCCTTAAGCGCGATTTCCACATAGCAGTAGCGATTGCTTATCGTTTTAACTGCAAACACTTTATCTTGAAGTGGGCTCAAAGACTTGCTGTGTGGCGTAGAAGTTTGGCCTGTATTGCGTGATGCAAACCTTGGATAGCGTGATGTGTGAAAAATAACCACACCCGATGCTTGGAATCTCTAACTGCTGTCAAGTATCTGAATGACTGTAGACGATAATTTCTTCCAGTTACAACTGATGCAACACACTTAGAATACTGCAAGGCGTCAGCGACTTCTATTTCGCTTTATGGAAATTTCGCAAAATGCACTGTGAATCGTTTGTCAACGTGTGCTTTTTGACTTGGCACCCAAAGAACTAAGGCTGAACTTGCATATTTTAGCAAAAAATGCTTCGAAGTTGAAAATCCCGTCGTCTTGCGGACAGGTTGTGGAATTGTGTTTATCGCTGCATCCGCAAAATCAAACTCTACAATTCGTTCACTTTACAGTCTGGGCGGTTAAATTCAATTGACAATAGGAAACATACAGAAATACAAGTTGGCTATATCTTTAAATAACTACAGACAAGGGACACCGTTTCAAGATTGAATGTATTTCCGTTGTATATAAGCATATGTTTTTTTTCCGGGACGTTTTGCTAGACATTCACTTGCGCGGGACATTG
>CALNHX010009727.1:0-46911 GCA_940337035.1 Agriotes lineatus
ATGAGCAAGAGTTTCAAACTCGCCACATGTCTGCAGCGGGTTGTGTGGTTACTGCGTCCAGGAACACTAAGAACATGCGCGACATTACATTGCATCTTAAGGCAATCCCTCCATTCTGATATTGTAAGGCTTTGTTTTTTATAAACACATGAATTTGCATGTTTAACTTCTTTAAACAAAAGAACCCCTCTTCCTTTTTAAATGTGATCACACCATTCTTCATATGCCTTGTCTCTCAAGGTTGATCGGATAAGTTTACTACAAATTTTTTCTGGTCTAATATTTCTAAAATCTGCCCCTGTGATTTTTAATGAGTCAAAACAATACTTTTTTGCTTCTTCAAAATTTATAACAATTTCGGAACATTGTGATTTTTGTAGAAGTAAAAATTTATTATATTGTTGCATAAATAACTCCCACGAAGAATTAAAAATGTTTAAACCCTTCACTAATTTACTACTATACAGAAAGCCACTTGGCGAATCACTTGGTAATTCTAAATTTTCCCAAACACAACTTCTTATAATTTTATTTAGATCTTCTAAATAACATATTGGGATTTTCTTTAAAGGCGCAGTCTGAAACTGATAAGTTAAGGTGGATGACAGATGACATCGATTTAGCACTGATCCAAGAACCATGAATAGTTAAGGGACAAGTCCGTGGATTAGGGGGTGCTAAAGGTAAGCTTATTTATAATCATGCAAGTCCTAGAAGATGCATACTTATAAGAAATAATCTAGACTGTTTACCACTCATGGAATTCTGTTCTAGAGACATAACCACAATTAAAATAAAATGGAATAACGATAAAGGTTGTGACCAAGCTATTATAAGCTCCGTCTACCTTCCATCCGATTCCAGGGACCCACCGCCTAGCGAGGAACTAGAGAACCTAGTATCATCTGCCTCCCAAAACGATCTAGATCTCATCCTAGGCTGCGACGCAAATTCTCACCACACCATTTGGGGCAGCACCAACTGCAACATAAGAGGTGAGTCACTTTTAGAATTTATCTTAACTAACAATCTAGTAGTAGTCAATAAAGGTAACCCTCCAACCGCTAATAGACATGAAGTTATAGATATTACCATATCCACTATGAGAATTAGTCAATCAGTGAATAAATACCAAGTTTCAGACGAACCATCACTCGCTGACCACAATTATATAACCTTTGAACTGTTTCAACGAAAAGTAAGACAAAGAGTTTACTACAACCCAAGAAAGACATAATGGGACCTATATAAACAAAAACTACAAGAGAAGATAGAACACCTAAAGTTCAGATCTCCCAATAAAGTAGTTTTAGACTCAAATGCTGACACAAATTGGTGGAATAAAGACCTAGAAAAACCAGACAAGAGGTCAGACGTCTGTTTAACAGGTCTAAAGCCACAAATAACTGGGAGAACTATCACAAGGCTCTCACAGACTATGGCAAAAAGATCAAGGCAGCTAAGATAGCAGCCTGGAAAAAGTTTTGCCAGGAGGTGGAGACCACGCGATCCACAGCTAGACTCCACAAAATCATCTCAAAGCAAGCCATGAACCCAGTAGGCACTCTTAAAAAAGAAAGCGGAGAATACACTACAACGGAAGAGGAGACTTTATCTCTTTTGATAAAAACTCACCTACCCGGAGCAGTGGAACAACCCACTCTGGCTGAACCCAATCATACCCCTAGGAGGGAAGACTGGGAAACAGCTAAGAGAATAGTCAGCAAAGAAAGGATTAGATGGGCAACTAGCCTCTTCAGTCCTTTCAAATCTGCTGGAAACGACGGCATACAACCCGTAATGCTGCAGAAAGGGATAGATATACTGCTGAACCCACTCAAAGACATGTTCCAAGCAAGTCTTGCCTTGGGTTACATTCCCCAATCCTGGAGAGTGACTAAAGTAGTATTTATCCCTAAGCCTGGTAAGAGCAGCTATGCAGAAGCTAAATCTTACAGACCTATCAGCCTAACGTCATTCCTCCTTAAAACGTTGGAAAGATTAGTAGACAGATACTGGAGGGAGGAAGCCCTAACTTCACTCCCGATTCACAAATATCAACATGCTTACCAAACAGGGAAGTCATGTGAAACCGCCCTACACCAACTAGTGGGGAAAATTGAGAGAACCTTGGAGTACAAGGAGTACGCAGTCGGAGCATTTCTAGACATAGAAGGTGCCTTCGACAACACCTCCTACCACTCTATTGAAAGAGCAATGACAAACCATCAGATCGATAACACCACGATAAGATGGACTATGGCAATGCTCAACACCAGAGTTGTAAAAGTCAAGTTATTTGACAAGGAAAAGACAGTGCAGGCGACAAGGGGATGTCCACAGGGAGGAGTTCTTTCTCCACTCCTGTGGTGCCTCACAGTTGATGAACTGCTGATCCAACTCAATAACAAAGGCTACTACACTCAAGGATACGCTGATGACATTGTCATACTGATTCAAGGCAAATACCAAAGAACCGTAGACAATGTAATGAAATCAGCACTAAAGATAACCGAAGAGTGGTGTCTAGAGAATAATCTTAGAATTAATCCCAGCAAAGCCACTCTCGTCGCTTTCACTCGTAGAAAGAACATCACAAACAGAATGAACATAAAACTGTTTGAGACAGATGTCAACTGGGAGAACGAGGTTAAGTACTTAGGTCTAACCATCGATTCCAAACTAACTTGGAACTCCCACTTAGACAAAACAATCACCAGGTGCATACAAACATTAGTTATTGGAAAAAGAGCCATAGGTATTACGTGGGGGCTCAAACCGGAACTGACCCTCTGGCTGTACAAAACCATGGCTCGACCAATAATTTCATATGGAATAATCGCCTGGTGGCCCAAAATAAAACAAGCAACTGCGATCCACAAAATCAGCAGAATACAATATCTAGCTAATCGGTGCATCACTAGAGCCTTTAAAGGCACCTCAGGACAAGCACTGAATGCTATTTTAAATCTGCCACCTCTGCACATCTTCTTGGAAGGTGAAGCCAGAATGGCAGCCTACAGATTACAAAGTACCGGTCACTGGATGACCACAGCTAATAATCTAGGACATGGCAAGATTATGTCACACATCAACAACCCAATATTAGAAATGGGTTCTGATCTTATAATCAAAGCCTATGACTTTGAAAAGAACTTTACTGTACACACAAGTTGGAATCCGGACCAACTACCAACTCCAACAAATAAGAACATCATTTTTTACACTGATGGATCTAATTTTGAAGGGGGTGCAGGTTCCGGTGTGCACAGTACCAATCCTAGAACCAACGAAAAAGTCAGTCTAGGAAAGTTTTGTAACATCTTTCAGGCTGAAGTACAAGCTATTAACGTATGCGCAAACATCAGCATAGAAAGGAAGCTGCTCAATCGAGACATACACATTCTCTCAGATAGTCAGGCAGCACTGAAAGCGCTAAACGCTTTCAGTACTTCATCGAGACTGGTCAAGGAATGCAAATCCAAACTTCAAACCTTAAGCCAGAGAAATACAGTAAAATTATGCTGGATCCCAGGTCACCAAGGTATTGAAGGAAACGAAAAGGCGGACAAGCTCGCAAAAGAAGCAGCCCGTAATGCAATGACCGGTCCAGAACCTGGTCTAAGCATTCAGAAAAACCAAGCTCGCTCATCCATTAATGAATGGGTCAATACCGCACACCAACTAAGGTGGAGAAACTACAATCAAGCAACACACTGCAAAAGATTGCTAAAAACTCCGAATCCACATACCACCAAAACCCTGTTGAGACTGAACAGAACTCGAATCAAGCAAGTAGTCAGTCTACTAACAGGCACTGGAGCATTCAGAGAATTTATGCACAGGATCAATATCTATAGAGATGAACCTGTTTGCAGACTATGCCAAGAGGATGATGAAACAGCCTATCATATCCTCTTTGAATGCCCAGCATTAGAGCGTAAAAGACACCAACTCGATTGGAGCCTTAACTCTATTGACAACCGCAAGCTAGTAGGGGACATTGCAAGTCTAGTAAAAGATACGGATGTCGGCTTGCTAACTTGAAAACTCCCGACAGTACAAAAAGCCCTAAGGGCTGACGTGCGCATGCCAGCAAAAGGCAGTCGTGAAATCTAATCTAATCTAATCTAATCGAGAGCGTGTGTATACGTTGACTTGCTGAAAAATGACTTTTTTATAAGAGTTGTTTCTGGTCCCAAAATAGTGACATCCTACTATGAATTTGAAAAAGCGTTGGTCGCAGATGTGGTCATTTAAGATCGCGCATTTTAGATTTTCTAAACGAAATGGAAATTTTATATTAATCGAAGATCTACGCTCTAGTTTACATAGCAATTATTGAAATGTCGACAGTTTATACAACCAGTTATATTGTTACAATTTGTCTGCACTCCTTTTAGTTCCACAACGCTGGGTTTGCGCCTTCTATAATTTGCGGTTTTTGTGGCGCAAGTTATCGTTAGCTGCACGCTTTTCCTTGGCCTACCTTGACCGGCGAAGGCGGCCGGAGCGCTCTCGATGGTCGCATTCTTTTGTTTGAGCGCGCCCCTTTCGGCTGGCAGAGCGCCGCGGAGGTGTTTGCTGTTTGCATTAGTGGCTTTTTGTTCTGCCGCTGTACGAGCCTTTAGTTTTGTATTTATGAGGATTTGAGGCCCCGCTGTCGAGCGGAATATTGATTGGTTTGTGAACTAGTGAATTATGGCTCATCTGATCGCTAATTTTGTGCAGTCGCATTTCAGCTTGCGTAATTCAAATATTGATTTTCCCGAAGCATTGCAAGAAGGCGAGTAACGACCGCTGAGCAGCTTTTAATTTGTTGTCCAGTTACTGTAAATTATTATCCATTGTGTAATAGTTAGTAACTGTTTTGTGTTATAACTTGGTACTAATTGTTGGCATTACTAAATTAGTTTAGTATGAAACAATCCTGCATATAGTAGCGCACTAGTAATTGTTGAAAGCTTACTACGAGTATAATCTGGTACTATAATTAAATTTTTGATTGTACTGGACTGCTGGAGCTTACGAATTTTCATTCTGTCCCTGAGAACATTCGTCGTTATTGTCAAAATTCGTTGGTGCTCTACCGGTCTTACGTAATCTTTTTATTTGGACAACTTAATGTACCACAGGGGCGTCTCCGTTGAGCTAGTCCCGGTCGGCAAGTGTTTTCAATCAGTTTAGGGTTTTTGGTTTTTTGAGAGTTTAGCCAACGAATAAATTGTTGATCTATTAAGGATAACAATATATAAAACTTTAGAGGTCATATTAGGAAGTTTACCTCCAGATTAGATTATAAATGGCAAGCCTGTCATACATTGGCTGTAGTAGTTAGACACCTTTGCACTATTTAAAAAAATAGTCTAATAAAATTTTACTTTAAAGATATAGATAATATGCAACTGTCAAAAGTAGCAACCAAGAGAAGAAGTTTGCAGACAAACAACTTTGTACAGGAGTTGATTTTTGGAAAAACAGCAGTTGACAGTTGCCTACCTACTTCTTACAAGGTGAAATAATCGTTTTGTGTAGAAAGACTCCCTTGAAAAGTATGGGAAAGTCCTGATCAATAATTTTTTTAAATTGTTTTTATATTTTAACCAGAATCCAAAAGCTCATATTATATCTAATATAGCAAATGACAATATTCTAAATCAATTATATCACTCTAGAGAATGGATGGCCGAGCAAGCGATTTTACAAATTTTACGCTCTCCGGTAACCACGCTAACACCTGTGATAGTCGTTAACTCCTAATGAGGAAACTTGTACTGACGTTCGATGAGCAAGGTTAGCCACCTACCCGCCTTACGATTAAAGGGGTTCATAGAACTACATTGTGATTAAAAACAGGCAACTGGCCTATATTACCAGAAAAAATAAGAATTATGTTCTTTCTAGAGAGAAATCTCGCAAAAAGTGCAAAGTGTGTTTTCTCCAAACTTTAAGCTATATTTTACCTTCTTATCTTTTTTGCGCGAAATGTATCGACAACTATAAAGAGAACTACGCATCATATTAATAAAAAGTGTAATGCCACCCTTGTTGAAGCTGAATAGAACTGGCAAGAACTCATCCAGAAACTGCAGCATTATTCCAGAGGCGCGTCGAGCTTTCAGGAATCCACTGCGACTGACTCCCAGTTGATAAACTGGCTCCACAGAAGCGCTCTGGGAGTTATTTCATTTTTCAGACATTTTACTCAATAAAGTGACAATAGAACAATAAATAAACGGCAGACACTCTGTTCAAGTTTCAGCAGCGCCCGTAAAGCTCGACAAATTGCGCTCCATAAATAATTCATGGCCTAACACTATCACAAACATATAATTCATAACTTACCCTCGGTCGCTAAAAACGCGATGGCTTGGTCCATTCCGCCCCCCTGGGTCCCAATGTAGCGCTCGCATTCGGCACATAAATTTGCAATCTTCTCTTTGGAAAAGGAGAGCTGAAATGACACAAGTAGAACAAGTATTCGCTCCTCCGCGGGAAATGGAAAATTAATTCATGTGCGTCCAAAGCTACCCCTGTCACGCTGCACCCTTCTCAAGCATTCTTAACGCTAAGCGACTTTCTAAATGATTATCGACTTGGCGGCGTGTACGTCTTCTTTAAAAATTATCCTCCCTCGGGATTCACGTAGCTCGCGAGCGGTTAAGAGTCCATTAGAAATTTTTAATTAACTTTAGGGATCTTGCAGCAGCTACGGACAGTTATATAAGAAACAATAAGAATTAGGAAAATAACAATTCATTTGCTTCAGCCGCGTTCCAGTCGTAGTTGATAGCGAGGTTAATTATGTAGTAATCGTTTACGCAAGTGTTTACATAGCTTCATTGAACCATATTCAGTGAAACTACCTTGTCTACAGAATGCCCAACTCATAATTGTGTTGTGTATATATTGCTATGAACATAATTATTACTGTAATTAATAATATTTTATGAATGTTAAATAATATCTAAAACTATTCCATAATCGACTGATCTGTAATTTCATCTTTGTACATTATTGCTACGGATGTGACAATAATTTTGTTAAAAACTGTATTGAAATCATATTAGTTTTGAAGTGCACAAATGTAGTCAGAGTAGGCATTAGATTGCCATGAAAACAATAAAATCTGTAAATAAAACAATTCGGAACAGGGAGCCAAGCTTGGTGGCTGTTCTGTTTGGTTTCCCCAATTAAAACTTAACCTATCAATAAATAAATACCCCAGTTTTCATTAAAAGTATAATTTATTGGGAGTATATTGTGTAAACTGTGGAAGTTTAGTTGGTGTCGGTAGTGCTTCCGTCCGGCTAAAATAGTGCTTCGCTGTTTTCCGAGGCAGTTTTTGGACGAGCAGGCAGGGTAATTGAAACATGAGGCGAGCAGTTTGAAGCCCAAGGACGGGGCAAAAGACTGAATGGTGCAGCCGAAAAAGTTCTGGAGGCAACCAAGCGTGGTGTGTGGGTCATTACAGCCATATTCATCAGCGCAGGAGCCTACAGCGACGCGGGATTTACTGTGGGGTTCTTTGGAGTCCTATTTTCCATCTCAGCAGAACAGGTCAGGAAAGTGATTCTAGAAACCGTTATTCTTAAAATTTTGAAGTGACTTTCAGCCTCCCCCCCCCCCTAATAGTTCATCAAAGTTGTGATCTAGGAAACCTCGTTAGTTAAATTTTTCTAGTAACCTTGGGATATACTATGATTTTTCTATGTTTGATTTTGGAGCCGGTAAACCGATATAATTATGACATTTATTTACCAAAGAAAAACTCACCCAGAACATAATATTATAAATATCGCATACAAGATTTGAAGGAAATCCAGAGTTAATGATTCTAAAGAGTAGTGCTGGAGTGGTAAACATCTGTTAAGTACCAAATACAGATATAAATTCCCCGATGCAGTAAATAACATATACGTAGTCGCATATTATCTTTACATATAGAGTGAGGTAAATGTAGTAATCCTAAAAATAACAGAAAACAAAAGAAAATAATGCCCGATGAATACAATGGTCACGAGTACGGGTGACCTTCAGATGGGGCAAGAGTGCTGAGAGCCCCCCAATCAGCTACTATCAGTTTTGGAAGAAAATCGAACATCAGAAGCAACGGTAGGTGGAACATTAGAGGTATGTTGAAACTAGGTAAAATGCACATTGCAATACAGAAGATGAGACAACTGAACATGAGCAATGAACATACCGAAAATCAGTTAAATGCGCTCACCGGAATGCATAAAGGGCACAGTGAAAGGACTGCGTCGTATACTACGCTGGCGACAACAGCCTAAAGCATCGCAATGAAGTAGGATCAATTGTGTCGTCTGAACTTTGTAATCCTAAAAAAAAATGTCATTCATACATCACATCAAGTAACCATACTATAAGTACAAAACAATAACAGTAACCATTATACAAGTGGAAACATCAACAGTAACCATCAACATAATTCAAGGTCTTATAGAAAAATTCAATCAACAGCTAGAACAGGTCCTACTGCTAAAAAAGAACAGAAAGATAGCTATGCTAATGGGACGCCCCTACGCTAAGGTAGGGCAAGGGAAATAGGAGTACATCGTAGGAGATCATGGAGCTGGAGTGCCAACTAACAGGGAAGACTTGTATGCACGTGTCTGGCCTAAAAAGGGGTTAATTTTCTTTAAGACGTTTTTAAACTTCCAAAAAGGCGTCTATATACATGGAAACCACCTACCGGCCCATTTCAAAAAACTATAAATAAGAGATTCAAAAACAGTGTCTTCTTCTTATTCTTCCTTATTTAAGTAGTCGGCTTGTTTATTATTGACAATGGCCTTTCATTTAGTTTGTTCTTGCGACATAGAGACTGCTAACTGTAGCGCAACCTTTTGCGAGGTCTTCCAAGGAGTCGTTTGCCGTGAGGTTTCCCATTCCTAGATATTCTTACTGTGCAGTTGTCTGTCATTCTCTTTATATGATCACTCCATTGTCTTCTTCGTTTTTAATCCATCGTACCACATCGTCGGTTTTACATTGTTCTCTTATAAATGAATTTCATCTTTTATTTAGTAACGTGTTTCTCGGAATCATTCTCAATGTCTTTATTTCTGCTGTTATTTAGATTCTTTCAGTTATTACTATGTCTGCTCTTGTTCTTCCGCATACGTTAGCATCGGTCTAGTACATGTTTTATATATTATGGTCTTACACTCACGTGATATGTTGTTGGTTTTCCCATATAGCGTTTTCTTAAGTATCCAAACGTTACTGCAGCCTTGTTTACTTGTTATTTTTGGGGTGAGAGAGGAAAAATGCTCTCAGAGATAGGTATAGCAAAACTATAGACGCCTTAAGACCGCCGTGCAAGGTGAAGAGTCAGACCCTACTCGAGGTGCCCCTGTCAGGCGGAAGACAACGGATCTAGACCAGAAAAGATCGATAAAAAGATCATTCCGTATTCCGAGGTTGCTGTACCAATAGATTACAGCTTATAGTTGGCTCAGAGCACTTTAAATACATTTCCTTAAAACACAACCAAATAGAAAAATTCGACATATGAAAACTAAAGGACGTAAAATTATGTGGAGTTATCACAAAGAGTATGGAAAAAATCTCGCAGGTCATACCAGACAGGAAGTCGATTCGATATACAGTGGACTAGACAGAACAATATCATACTTAAAGTTGAAGAAACTGCTCTCACGGGACACCGAACCTAAAAGAAACAAAAATGAAGGACTGACGAACTGAAGTACAAAATTCGGAGTGTGGCCGAACTCATTCATAAAACAGACGAAAGATAAGACCACAAAATCAATGTGGAATAGTAATCAATGGAATTGAGGTACTCGATAAAAGTTACGATATGTTCAATGTTGTTAGGATATTTCAAATATTTTAGCTACCGCCTGACTTGCACGTCCAAGAAGTAAAACAGTGGATATTTTATTTTGGTTTCGATTGTCGTCGCTTTCTAATGCGCGATACAGTCGCTCCTCTCACGCCCACGGGTGAGTTAAGCTAGTGGTTTTATTTTCTTTGAAGAAGGCTAGGATCGCGCAATATATGATATTTGTGCCATAAAGGCTTGTCGGCTTATCAACAGATATTTACAGCGTGTGTATTGCTTAAATATCTGTTGGAGTTCCCGTTGTTGCTAATTAAGTTGCCATCGGACGCTAGAAATCAACTTTTGTCTTACACAATTTTTGCATCGCTCTAATTTCGAATAATTTTGCTTTGCAGTCTTTAGTTGACAACTGCTGAACCAGCTCCTACCTATGCCAGGTTCCAACGGTACTACTGCTCAGATCACCTTCTTTGTGATCAAGGTTTGTCCTAGGCCTGCTTTCAGCATTACCACCGCATAGGCACCTTCTTTCTGATCAACTTTGCCTCAGGCTAGGTGTGAGCCTTTAACAGCAACAAGTTAACCCTTTCGGAACTGGGCTCTCCAAACCTCACCGCTCTTGAGCCTTCATATGCGCTTTGTCTTGAAGTTGGTATTGTTAAACAACTGCATTACATTATGACTGCCCCTTTTCTGAGTATCTCCTTCATGTTAATTAACTGCTGCATATTAATTACTTCCCTCCACCATGTTGATATGATATTGATTCCTCTTTGAATCTTTAGATTTACAATTGAAGCTTATATTATTTTTGTGTGTGCGTTTACTTAAGTTTTCTCATAACAGACACCAGTTTTGGGCCACGCCCCATGAAGCAAAGCTAAGTTGATTATTAATACGTAACCATTAGCGCATTTCTCAGAAGCTTCTGCTTTCCGATCATTATTTCACCTGTATTTTTGCATGCTCAATATATTTCAATTGCTCCACTGAGTTTTCTTGTGTTCTGTGCAATAATATACAGTTGCATTCGTAATTAAACAGCAAGCAGATAATAGTCCGGGAGCCAGTGAACTTTTTGTTACGTCATAAGGTAAACGGCTAAATTATACTTCATGAATTAGTTTTTGTGCTAATGTAAACGAAAACTGATTTCTGCAATCCCAAATCCAGGAATAACATTTAGGGTTGTGATGTGAAAGTTGTCGTAATTAGCAACTATTTTACGTCATTTTTAAATGCAAAATACAAGTTCCCATCAAAAGTTTGATTAACACAGAGCAATAAAATATGTTTCTGCAATGTGGAATCCGGGGCTAACCCCTTCTGCAAAGAGGGTGAATATGTAGGGTTGAAGAAAATTTTATAAGATAAATGAAAAATTCTTTTTGCATGCACTAGTGCGAACATTAAATATTACAAAAATGATATTTTGCATAACAAACTCCGGGGTCATGACTTTCTGCAAGCGCCTCAAAACTAACTTGTTGCGCGACGTCAAATGCTCGTGCCGAGTCAATTTCACGTTATTATATTCAACAAATCAATGCGATTTGCACAACAATAGTTTCTCACCATAAATATACACGAATTTAAGAATGATCAAAATTCTGTATTTTATGTTTATGAACAAACTTGCGGAATTTTTCGAAATTGTTTTCAATCGCGGGAGATTGTAATGAAGTAATAACATTTAACGTAGTGTTCTAATATTTTACGCTGGCAGACAGCTTTGTTTGTGTAGATTAACCGTTCATGTTTGTTATTCTTAGATATTTCACCGTAAGTCTGGTGACTCGAACCCAATTTCAGGCTTTGCACTCGCGCGTCATGCCTGTTGAGGCCTAAATCGACGTTTCACCTTTAGTTAACGCGCCTCCCAGTTGGGCGTACGTTATAAGCCATTCTTACGAGCCGGTATATATGCCGAATATACCTGTATTTTTGTATGGTGTTTGGTAGGTCACTTGGTGTGGCCAATAGATGCATTAACCGAACAGTCTTATTCTTTGCCTTTTTGTGTCTTGTGCATGTTTGTTTACAGGGGGCTGTGTAACTGTGTTACGACCATTGTAAGGTGAGGCCCGGACGTGGCGGACGGGCATTCCAGGTAGGTTTTTGTATCTGTCGCTGCACCAGGGTTTCCGAAATAGCTATTTGAGTATTTCTCTCTCCCTTTAAACATCCCGGTCCGGTTAAACGTGGGTATCTTAAGTTGGATCTGGTGGCACCCATTTCTTTAGCAATACCCTGTATATACCTCGACACGCTTGCCCTGCGGTGTACCGTCTTGAACCACGCCCATCTCCCTGAGCGCATTCGATTAGAGGCCTTTAGCCTGTTTTTAACGATTGTCAGGGTGAGCGTGCCCCATTTCCCGGAATTGTTTAGCATTCGATACTCGCCCATTCGTGAGTGTCGTAAGGTTAATTTGATACTGTAAAAGAACATCATAATTTTAATATCATTTTCTTTTTCGCTAAAAAGTCCTCCGCTTTTTCTCTCCGATTACACAAAAAATTATCTGCTGACAACTAAACTAAATAATTACAATGAAAAGATTTGTACATTCCATCAAAAAATCTTTCCATGCTGCTGAAACCCAGAGCAGCACTGAAAAACATCTCAATACAACACAGGCGAGTACCACTTCATCGTTAGTTGCTCTAGAAGAAGTTTCTGATCCAATAGACCTCGAGACGAGCTTTTCGAAAGCATCTACGATTCCTCGATCATGCCTTTTTTGTAGTTTATCTCATAAACGTTCTAAAGGACGTGTTTATTACATTAATTTGTGGAAATTGTACTTTTTTTGTGTAAAGAGGTAATGCCGGTAGCACTTGAGAAACACGATAACAACATGCTTGAGAAAATTGAGAATAGTAAGAAAAATTCGTGTATATTTATTGTTGTACAAATCGCATTGATTTATTGAATATAATAACGTGAAATTGACTCGGCACGAGCATTTGACGGAGCACGACAAGTTGCTTTTGGGGCGCTTGCAGAAAGTCATAACCCCGGAGTTTGTTATGCAGAATATCATTTTTGTAATGTTTAATGTTCGCACTAGTGCATGCAGAAAGAATTTTTCATTTATCTTACAAACTTTTTTACAACTTCAACCCTACATATTCACCCTCATTGCAGAAGGGGTTATCCCCCGATTCCACATTGCAGAAATATATTTTATTGCTATGTGTTAATTAAACTTTTGATGGTAATTTGTATTTTGCATTTAAAAATGACGTGAAATAGTCGTCAATTACGACAACTTTCACAGCGCAACCCTTAATGTTATCCCCGGATTCGGGATTGCAGAAATCGGTTTTTGTTTACATCAGCACAAAAACTAATTCTTGAAGTTTAATTTAGCCGTGAGCCCAATGACGTAACAAAAAAGTTCACTGGCTCCCGTACTATAAGGTAAGATGAGTTATCGGAGCAATTAAGACGCTTTGAACGTCCCCTTATGCGTTGAGAAACCCCAGACTCATATTTAGACCAGAGTAATCGATTCAATAGGGCCTGACAAACAATTCATAGATATGTTCTATGTCTGTGGAGAGTACATATTCCACTGAAGCTAACCTTCTAGATTCTTATTTTTATTACCTGTTATAACAAGTTAGACAAAAAAGTGAAAGAGCTGTGTAGAATAAGTCGAAATAACTGTTAAAAATTTGGAAGATATAAATTAGATGGAAAACTCATAATCGAGCAACATCAAAAAGATTGTTTGAAATCCATTTTTATTACAATCCCGAAAAAAAGCAAAGCTGCCAAGTGCAATGAATGCCGCACCATTAACTTAATAAACTATGCGATGAAAACAGTTTTGCGTAATATTCTGGAAAGGGACCTCGGTAGGCGAGTGGCGGTTGCCGTAGCAGCCGAGGTCACAGTGAAAATCAAGGAGCGCTCGAGCCGGAGCGGTTGAGAGTTCAACTCCCGGCACGGGTGGTCTAGATTTTCACTTAAGGCTTAGGTTTAAGTGACGCCCGCACCCCCTGAAGTAATGCTTGAGCGGTTCCGGAGGGCAGCGGTAGTTGTTAGGGTAAAAATAAAAAATAAATTATTCAGGTAAGAATATACAAAAAAAATTATAGAAAAGATAAGTGAACCTTAAATGTTAATTCCAAATGAGACTAATAGATTTTGCAAAAGCCTTTGATAAAGTACGGCATGACAAACTTCTCCAAATTGTCAGAACATCTAGAACTGACGATTAAGATACGCGTATTTATCAATAATGTATACCAAATAGCTGCAGTTAGAATGGAACATCAGTTGACAGATGCAGTATAAATAGAAGTGTAAGACAAGGGTGTATGCTGTCTTCACTCGTGTATCACTTGTGCTACAAATAAATATTTAAGCAAGCTCTTCACACCGTGGATATAGACAGGGGTAATACATTTGAAAGTTTCTGAACAATATAACTTGATGTTCGAATTTTTGCAATAACGATTGACTATTAGATATTACCGCACCGAGTAGATAAGTTAAAGAATTTGGTTTCAAACTCAACTTATCTAAAATAAAGTACATAGTCATTTGTAAAGAAAATCATATCCTTAACTGTATTAACGTCAAAGCAATGCAGCTGGAAAGAGTGTCAAGCGCGGTCCATCTTGGCTGCAATATGAACGAGATTAGGAGTCTTCTGTTGAAGCCAAGGTACGGATCGAACGTGCTCGGCCAACATTCTGACATAAAAAAGTATTTCTATAGTCATGAGCTAACCTTAGCTCTTCACATGCGAATCGGCTGGAGCCTATCTGTTCCCTATATTTCTGTACGGAGTAGAAAATTGGGCATTCACAGACGCAATGCCCAACGTTTACAGGCTCTTGAGAAATTAACAGATTGAAGGTTACTCAGAATTAGCTAGATCGGCAGGTTAACAATTGAGGGGCTGCTAAGAAGCATGTTCCTTAGACATTAGACATTCGAATGCTTTAGTCGAATCATGCGACATCACGCAAATGTGAAGTAGGTACTGCACCTTATAATATAGAGCAAGGCAGATAGCAAGAAAGATCTTGTAGTAAAACGAAGCAACTATTGGGTAAAGAAGCTTAGACAGCCATTCGGCCAATCTACTGTGCAGTTTTTCCGGGCAGCGGTCAATAAAATTAAAATTTTCAACTTAGTAGTTACCATGATCACCAACAATTACTAAGGCGGTCAAGGGATTTGAAGAAAAAGAAGAAACTTGCTCTCCAATTCAAAAATAAACTTCTAGGAAAAGCTTATACTTATCTAATTCAATTCCATTGCTAAAAATGTGTGTGTATTTGTTATTTACATTAAACGCAAAAGAGGGGTAAAGGAAAAAGTGGCAATCTTCACTGTTGGGAAAATTGTGATATTGGAATCTAAAGCTTTATTGAACCTCTTGGTTAGCTCATATCAAAAGAAGCAATCTCTTGTTGATTTTGTGCGTTACATTTGCTAGTAAGTTTCACATCTGCCAATTTCCAATACGAGTTCCAAATCATAAGTGGCAATCTCCAAATCAGACAATCAGCTCCACAGCTAGAGATCATGCGACTGAAGTCATTGTCAGGTTAGTTCATTATGTTTGTTGCTGCAAGTGTTCTTTATTTCTTTTGCTTAAACGATTAGTGTATAATTATACTTGTGTGTTAAGATGGAACATATTATTGTATCAAGGGTGTTAACGAAGGGTAAAACACTTTAATGGGTGATAGTAGTGAACAAAATAAGATAAAAACTTCATATGAACATAGGATATTGGTTTTAAGGCATTTGCAACCACGGGGAGGGTGGTAAATAAACACTGATCTAATTTCATCAAAATAATACAGACAAGGCAAAGTTGGTGTAATGTGACACTTCGACGCGATTTGGTAAGCTCAATTATGTGACCAGAAGAAGTAATTTATGCAAGGCAGGAGGGATGTTTCTTATAACTTTTTACAGGAAAATTTTTGATACTCAAACAGGTTCAACTCTTCTACGTAAAAATGTACTGTTGTATGGAATCACTGAGAGCAATCGTTTTCGAAAAAAACGCACCTAAATACTGGAATTTGCTACTTCAGGATTGGGTAATCCTTCACCCTCTCGCATTTTGCTAGAAAAACTAGAAATCCACACCTGAGAAATTAAAAAATGTTAATCTTCACTTAAAGCTGTGTAAAACGACAGAACTGATTACATTTCCAGAAAAGAAACGTGATATATTTCAAAATAGAAGTATGACTAACAAGGGGAGAGGGGTAGATAATTTCGGGTTACTATTGCTCTGGGTGGAAGCAACAAAAAAAGGACTGCATTTCAAAGCAGTTGAAAGTGGATAGTGCCTAACCTAACCTACATCACCTTAATCATATCCAACTACCTTCACTGCGATAATTCAAACCGGACTTGGCAACCGTAGGAGTCTCTTAGTGAGAGAGGCCGATCCCCCTGTAGTGGGGGATGTTCACAACAAGGCTGACAACGACCATGTGATTTCAATACATAAGCAGGACAACCAAAACTGTTTCACATGATGAAGAGAACGTTTTTGTTAAGCACTTACAAGAGCAGGCAAAATCTGATTGCCCTTTAACACCACAACATATATGATTCATTGAAAGCTTGTCTTGACAAGCAAGGATATAAGCGTAAGTGATTAAAAAACTGTTCACGAAACGACGCCCTGGATATCAAGTCGATTACGCAGCAATGCAAAGAAAGATAGTAGAGATGACCGGGGTTTAGTGGTCATCGCACCATAACTTCTGTTATAGTCTTATCAATAAGTACCTCGTTGTATGGAAGACCAGGTAAACTTACTACTGATGTGTGCCTCTAGTGTTACCACTGACAGTTTTTGGGTTTTAACAGTAGTTGGTTGTTTAATTTTGAGTACACATCTAGTAAAATGTTGGTAAGTGGCAATTAATCTTTTAAGCAAGTCGTTTGAGCATAAATCTACAAAACACTGAAGTTAGATAAGTGATACACCCGCAGCTAAAGGTATGATCATAAAAAAGTTCTCAATTTTTTTAAATATTTTACTGTTATTATCAAATATGTGTTGTTGCAATCGGTGCACAATGGTCATCAACCGTACGTAAGGGGCACATTGGTCACTGATTATTATTTGCTTCAGTAGTGACCACTGTATTCTGGAACTAATTACTTTGAGTTGTTATTTTATAACTTTTGATCTGCTTATGATATGTACACCAATTATTCCTCTGCCTCCTAAGAATGTTTTGTTCAATTCTCAATTACGTAATAGACAAAAAAACAGAATGAACTAACTAAACGACATGTAACGTTGGAAACAGTTGAATAAGTTAATAATGTTGTCTTGTCTATCAAAGTATCTACTGTAGAATGTGTCCCTAGATTAAGTCTGCATTATGGCAATAGAAGAGCCAAGAGTCAACCTTGTGTGACGTGACTACCTTCAAATGTGTACATAACTTCACCACGCTTTGCAATTAAAATCATAAAAAACTTGAACCTATGATTTAGCTGTAGCAAACGTAATAAAGATTCCCGATAGTTATTCAGGAAATTAAATGGCTGGTGAGGATTTGCTTATAGCAAATTTGAAGAGAAATAGAAACATATCTCTGAGAACAGTTGGATCAGTAAGATCCATCGACTCTATGTTCCAATACCATTTGACAGACACTTTCTTAAGTTAAATGCGTGTGCAGAGTAAGATTAAAGTTGTGACCAGTAAACCCGGACATCATGACCAATTTGCCCCACTTTTGAGGTTCACTAGTAGTTAATTAATAATAGCTATTAGTACAACAAGTGCTAAAAGTGGATGTTTAGCACGAGTTTGCACACAATATTTTTTCTACGGCCTGAAATTTACTGTTATTAATCCATAAATGTCGATTTAACAAAGGTTTGCATTTATGACAGTTATAGTTTATGTCATAGTAAAGAGATGGCCGTGACGGCGCAGGTGACTGTTTCTGCAATGGGAAGCTGTTAAGGTTAGGTTATCAAAGGTAATTATAATAGCACACATTTTACTTTATTCATTACATGATGCTTTAATTATTTAAAAAAACACTTTACCTCGAACGAAAGAAGTAACTAGAATAACTTTATAACCTCACTTCCTGTCTAAAATTCTAAACAGCTGGTTTCACTTTTAACACGCTGATTTATAAAACGTCATTTTTAGCTAAACAAGCTAGTGCTAAAAGGCCTACTTTTAAGAGTGCTCGTAGAAAATGTCATTTAATAAACAAAGCTGTGCTAAGTTTTTATTATATTCTATGGTTTCGTTATGTGATGTTTGTTAAAAACTATGCTAAATGCCACGAAAATCAGTAATCAATCGTGAAGGGCAGTTAACATATGAACTATAATGATACATTCCTTAGTAATAACCCTAAACGAGTGAAGGTAAAGAAGTAAATAGATTGATACATATGATTATTGCTTCAAAGACATTTACATCTATGTTGCGTTGCAGGAATACTATAGAAGCGATGCTCGCTACAGAACAGAAAACGAATGGACACTTTAGACCAAAAATGGCTCTTCAAGATATAGATAAAATTAAACCAGGAAAGGTTGGTTTGACATGGCAACCTTTGAAGAAGGGGTCTCTATTCTGCTGTTGCCTCAGTTGCCATAGTAGTGAAAGTTGCTAGTATTGTCGAAGTACGGAAAGTATGCCGAGAAAATTATATTCGTTTTAGTGCCCTCCTCGCCACTCTACTAATTTGACGCAACCACCCGACTTATTTCCTTCCAGTCAATGTAACATGGAGAATCATCTTGAAATATAGAACGTTGAACAAGCATATACTTGATATTTGTTAGAGCTAGAGCTTCCAGAACCGCTGATGAAACAATAAGTGAGTCTAAATGTAATCAGAACGCACTTATTCAACATCTGACTCGAAAGAGAGATGAATGTAATCTAATGAAAACACTTCGAAGCAACCACCTAAACTAAAAGACAGTCAGAATTTAAATTTAGAAAAACGCATTGCCCTGCTGATCATGCATAAGCATTTTTGAGATCCAATGGGCGGACCAAGAAGACTAGAAAGAAGGAGACCTAACTCAAGTGGTTGGGGTGTACCGACTAATGTCAAACCGAAAATGGCCGACCACAAGTTCAATGCAACCCGTGCAACAGATTATTCGAGGTTATGTTTCTTTAACATTGATTTTGATATTCGATTACGTCAATAAATAATGTAGGCTATTAAATATAGTAGTTGCAATCATTGCTCGCTTCCATTCTCTACTGATTTTCAACTTTCGCTCAACTCCACATATACACACGAGATACAATTAATCCTATGTGCACGGGTTGCATATATCATGAGTTTGCATTGAACGTGTGGTCAGTCACTTTCTCTTCGACATCTAGCGTTTCATCCCCTCCACTTAGGTCTCCTTCTTTCTGGTCTTCTTGGATCGGACATATTTGTAATCCAAGCACCTTCATTATGACTCATTCCAACTTGTAAGGCAAACATCATCCCCAAATACTATTCACCTATGATTATGACCATTAATAATTTTTTAATCAGTATAACTTCCTTCTATGTATACAATAATTAATAAATACGGCAGATCAGTTTGACGCTTCACAAATGTTAGTTTAAAGCCTACTACAGCAGTAAAAGTAAATGCTGATCTGTTGTTGTAAAAGGCAAATGCAGTGGAAATATATCAAGTAGATTTTCAGCTCATTTAACTAACTCGGAGCAAAATTTCTGTGTACACCCCCAGGCTGCAAAAGTACGACATACAAACATTTGCATTCTCTGATATGTAGAAAAGCAATTTAATTCCCCTCTAGGCAAACTTTACATTCAGAAAGAACTCTAAAATTTTATTATGCCATAATGCAGCGCGACTACTTACTTGAACAAAGTGCTTTGCTCTTAAAACAAAAATGATTCGTCTTTTCTCAAAAAGATAGCGTAAAATGCCCTTCGCGCGTTTTGCAAACAATTCTAAACCAATCAGCTGAAAAGGTTTAAGTCCTGTCCTAGAAAAGAATCTTTGTAGAATTGCTTAACGTAATTGAGCTGCAATGCTAGCGGCCGTTGCAGGTATGTTTAGCGGACATTTTTGTAAATAAAGGCAGATTATTTCTGCAGCTCCCAGGAGATCGGATTGGTTCTCAAAATTCTTTACATGCCCGATTCCTGCGCTTAGGGCTAAGCAGGCGCTCCACTTTTATGGAACAATAATTGGATAAGCCCAGTGGCGCATCTTAGTTCTCGTCGAATAGATTTTATGAGCGTATTCAGGAAATTTAGTTGTGAAATTTTAATATCCATAATGGCTGGGGAAAGGCTCCCTCCAATTGCTTTATTGAAACGTCTATTTATTTTTGTAAGCAGTTTGCCGTCTCCTTAACCTGTTCTTGCGATATTAATGAGGGCACTATTGTCTGTGTATTAACAATGAAGTGAAAGCAAGATCAGTTGCTAATTTATAAATTAGATATTTTTCCTTTAATATTGTGCGCCTATCGCCCTACCTACTTACTTTTTTCTTTATCAAATTATTTTTTATCTAATTTTTCTTTGCTCTTTTTATATATTAATCAGAGAAGTGTTTTCCAATAGCGATCCTAAAGTTACACGGCGATAATCAAACTTACATATCATTCTATTTAATTATAAGATGCAACGGAATCGATACTTATGCTCGCAATATATAGCGTTAATCAGGAGGCCTTCTGGTAAGGGTTTTTTTCAGCGAAATAATTTTTTGAATATGTAGATGAAAGTCCCCGATTTGGAAACTATCTGTGCAGTTCCTTATCCCAGCGAAGGATCTCTTCGAAAACCTTTTAAGATCAGAACTACTTTCTGTTTTCCATTTTTTGAAAATTGTTAGTGCTAACTTTAGTTACGAGGCCCTAAAAAAGGTTTTTGTACCTCCTTTTAGTGACGTTTACACAATGGATTTATCATAGTAATAAAGCCACCTATTATAGACTATTTATTTGGTCGAATTTATTTCTAGGCATTTTCTTTTCCTCTTCCTTTTTTCAAGTAAGTTGGATGTTTTATTTACGTCAACTCTGGTCGACTCGTAATCATTTTCGAACTCTGGTGCTGCGCTCTGCATGCGGGAGAAACCATAGCATCAGGTGTAACATTTCCAACAGCCTGATTTCGATTTTTTCGATCTTTTGGCGTTGAGGTTTTTGCTCCACCCTACGAGTTTTTTTTTAAATTGAAATCCCAATATATTTACAATCCGCACAAGTGCATTTAGTAAATTATGTGATATATTATTTGGACATGTAGACGCATCCCCAGTAGGATGCTCCTGTAACAGTAGTCAGCTTGGTGAGTTTTGAATTTTTGGGTAGAAAGGAAACTTAAAAACTATATCATAAAACTAAAATAAAACTAAAACAAGATTTAATATTGTTTAAGTAGGGAAGCTAGTGGGCAAATCGTTTGGCATATATTTTTGGAGTTTACGATTGCGATTTCGTGGCACTATAAGGTCCATTACTAAAGTGTTGGGGTGTGCACTAAAACGGTCACTGTAATTAGCACTGAAACGGCTGACTTCTTCTTTCACTGAAGGGATATAAAGATCGTTACGGATAGCCACGTTGGACACGAACCAGGGCGCGTTCACAATCATGCGCAGCACTTTGATTTGGAAGCGGTCTAGGATTTCTAGGTTTGAGTTGACAGATGTACCCCAGAGTTGAATACCATAGCTCCATACGGGTTTGAGAATTACCTTGTATAATAAGAGTTTATTGCTTAGTGATAACTTGGAGTTACGTCCCAGTAGCCAGTACATCTTGGATAAAATTAATCCCAGCTGCTTGCGCTTACTGTTAGCCTTCTGTCAAGATGTAACCCAAGGTACTTTACTTCTTCTTTCTGCGGTAAAGGATTGTTCTTTATCTGAACCGGGGGGGCACGTATCTCTGCGCAGGGTAAAGGTTACTTGAGTAGACTTGGACTCGTTTATTTTATTTCTCCAGCTTGTTAACCATTTGTCAATTGCAGTTAGGTTGGCTTAGGAGGCTGCGATTGGGTCTCTGTCAGTGGCCAGAACCGCGGTGTCATCCGCAAATGTAGCTGTGGTTATTTCTGGTATTGTCGGAAGGTATGCTGTGTATAAGAGATAGAGCAGTGGCCCAAGAACACTGCCTTGGGGTACACCAGCTTTGATCGGAAAGAGATTTGTGGTTGCAGTTTCGTATTTAACCAGAAAGTACCGATCAAGGAGGTAGGATTGCAGGATTAGGAAGTACTTTAGGGGGAGGAGTGCTCTTAGTTTACATAAGAGTCCCGTATGCCACACTTTATCAAATGCCTGTGATATATCCAGGAACGCAGCAGAACAGTATTTCTTGTCTTCAAAGGCTTGAGTGATTGTGTGAACTACCCGATGGATTTGTTCAGTGGTTGAGTGCATCTTCCGGAAACCAAACTGGTGGAATGGTATTAGCTCTTTGTCATCTACGATTGGGATTAGTCTTTGTACTAAGAGCTTTTCGAAAACTTTGGCTATTATAGGCAGAAGGCTTATCGGCCGATAGGACTTTGGGTCGTTGGGGGGTTTATCAGACTTTGAGATAAATATAATCTGGGCCACTTTCCATTGGGATGGAAAATAACCATTTTGAAGGACGGCATTATATAGCTGAGTTAAGTATTGTGTACCGATGGCAGGTAGCTCTTTGAATATTTTACCATTTATTAAATCATACGCCGGAGCCTTTTTGGGGTTGAGTGTGCTAATGACTTCATGAACTTCAGCAGCTTTGAATTTTTTGATAGGCGAGTACCCGAGGGTGCAATGACCACTCTTAAATGCCTTGCTCTGATTTGAAACAGCGTAGTTTGCCAAACCATATATGTTACGGAGGTTAGTTACTGTAAATTTTAAATTTATTCTAATGTTGTAACTAACAACCAACTTCTGTTGGTTAACCAATTTCGCTTGTTTGCTAATTTGTATCTAGTAGCAAGCACCATTGAGTTATTTACGGATTTCATATGCTCTGTGTATTTTCCGGGTTAATTCTGTACTTGTTTGTCCAGGATAGTAAACGGATAATTGTACTAATATGTGCCACCCGGCGCTTCTGCGAAGAGCTCGTATTTTTTAATATAATAAACTTTATCTTATCCATAAATAATGTAATGTGTATTTGTATATCGGTTGCGCATAAGTAATTACATTAACTTTCGGGAATTGATGCAAAAAATGTGTATTTTGTTGCCTTTCTCCAAAAACTAGTTTGAAAACCAGACCGTGTCTGCTTTCTGGTTAGAAACAGAACAATTATTTTATTTATTTATTTAATCGAGTACCCTTCTACCGATTGGTGTAGGGTGTTACAGTGTGTACTTAAATTAACTAACTACTTTGTCAGAATGTTTACTATTATCTAAATATCAAAATAATCTGAATTCTTATCTTAGTCGCTCACTTGTGTGTTTTCATTTACCTCACTCGCGTCGTTCACTATACACAAACTTCCGCCACTCTTTTCTCTCTTGGGCTACAGAACAATTATACTATATTAATTCGAACAATAGAAGATACTGAAAATAATATTAATGTATTTACAATTAGATCAGCTATGATAATGGATTATAAGAGCTGCCTTCTTTTGAGTAATTTCTATGTTTTTTATTTTCCCAAAAACTTTGCAATTAGGTAATGTGTATTAAATGTCATATTTTTCTAATCAACATATAGATCACATTATTTGTAATAGCAATTATCTTTTGTATCTGTCGAATAAGTTTAGTAAATTTTACTGAAACCAAAATTCGTAAATGTGTAGCTTTTCTATAACAATATATTGCTATGTTATGCTAGCTGATAAATTTATTTAAATTATCGTATTCCTTTCCCCTTTATTTTTAACTTTCAATTCAAATCCGTATTTTACAATATTATTAATGAAACTCTCTCAGGTGGTTCGCAATATCTAGTAACCCAATGATTGACTTGTCAAATTCTCTTTGTTTAATTGCCAGTTCATTGACTTTAAAAAAATTGACACCTAACGTCAAATTAATCAAAATTCAGAACGAATATCAAGGTTTTTACAATAAGATCTAATATGCAATTCTTTTACCAATCTCTTATGTAAGTATGAAATTCAATTTATATTTTTATACCTTCTTACTAGTTATAGCTTTGTAAATATTTCATTTAACCTTTTAAAACACAAACCTGATTTAACACTTTGCTTGTTAATACTGCCAAAATCCTTCCAAACTGGATCCTCACTCCGACTGCACTCAAACACCTGCTGCGTCCTTATCCAAACTGCATCACCTGCGATGAATGTAAACTCCCAGCATCACCTTATTGCCATCCACTTCAAAACTTCCCTATACTGGATTCCTGTCGTTGTCCCCTGCTGCTGTCAACTTCAAGCCTCTTAGCTCCTGTACTGGATTACTGCGGCTCCGATCCCTCTCTGGTAAGTGTCAGCATAAATCTTGTTCCAAATATGAATTTTTCTCTTTTTTAGATGGTCCTACGTCTTCAATGATACCCACAGGTTTCCCAAAAACAATTCGCTGCACGTACTAACCTCTTGTTTGTGGCTTGTATTCCATTTCCAATGTATTATCAATAATATCTTCACTAACCAAAGCTTGTCCCTTTATTTCTTGTTTTTAATATTTTATTTTATGTTTCCACCTCGAAGATTTTGCTTTTAACCCATATAATTTGTACCAAATTACACAACATTTATTAATGTTTCTTTATTTGAAAATCACACCCATATCAAAATTATGTATACATTTTTGAGTTGTTTTTTTAGTAACTAATTAAACAAATTACAAATTATTACTACTAGACACGATTCTTGCTGCCTCCTATATACATTTTTTTTATATAATCAAAACAGATATTTTATTTTAATTATCATAACAGATACATTTTAGTAGTAACCTTGGTATTTATTCCTATTCAGAATTTTCTTATTACAGATTAAGTTTGAGTAATCAATCATTATGCTATTATTTGACTAACCAATAATAAGAAAGTTAATTTCATTATACTTTAACATGTATTTAGATCCATTAATTTGCTTATATCTGACTTCCAAATTTATTTGACTAAACTGTTTCTTTAGTATTCATTTTTAAATTATCAAAGAATATAGTGTATTATAACAATATATACACGATATCATCATGAAGCAACCTTGTATAAAGATATTGACATATAAAAAAATGTGGCAAGATGTGAATGAGATTTTAGCGAATTATGCTTTAGACAGTAGGAAGCCAACAGAAACACTGGATCTAACAAAGCTACGAGCAAATACAGCGAAAATAATTTAAATTTTTTGTTGAAACTAGGGAGAAGAGGTCTTCTTCATAATGTCTCGGCAGACGTTTTGTAACCTAATAATTAAACAATCTCCCTTTGATTAATAACAGGCTTTAGAGATCTTGTATATAGTGCACCAAGAGTTGGGCAGCCTGATTTGACATTCCTTTTTGGTCCAAATTAGATTGTTCTCTGAATGATGTCATTTTTGGCAGTGGTCTAATATATGAGAGAGTTTTTGATCTACTCCCGTCTTCAGGTGTTCCTGGTTAGTCCTGAGAAGGACTGATATTGTACGTCTTTATACGTACACTAGTGCCTACCCTGGGATTTGAACCCGGAACCGCTGCTCGCAGTGATTACTAGTCGTCACTCTTACCACTAGGCCACCAGCGCGGTTATATATTTTAGTTATAAGCTTATATATATCTTACCGCTGTATGCGCAGTAGACTATTTTTGTAATTCCTTGCGCAGTAATGGTATCCAAATGAGCTTTAGTTCTGCGGTAGCCTGGATAATTGGTTCTACTGCCAGCGCTATGTATGTAGCTTCTTTCAGCTACGCAACCTGTTTTCCTTTTTAGCTACAATGGATGCGTTATTCCATTGTATGTGGTGGTCTTCGTTCCAGATGTGTTCTGCGATCTTGGATTGATGGTTTCGCCCTTTCTAATATTTTTGCGGTGTTTCGATATTCTCACTCGTAGAGGTCGTTGTGTTTCCCCTATGTATTGTCTTCCACACTCGCATGGTACGCTGTAGATACAGTTATTTGAACTCTGATCTTCGTTCTGAAGCTTGATATGCGTCATCATTCCTCTTAGAGTTGTTGTGGACTTAAAGGCAGTTGTTATATTGAATCTGTTTCCGATTCTTCTCAGTTTGTCGGAAACTCCTCGGATGTATGGTATTACGGCCGTGGTTGTTGGCTCCGTTTTCTCATCCCCTACCGGTGTTGTATTTTTGTCTATTTCTTTTAGCGTTTGGTTTAGAGTTCTTTTTGGGTAGCCATTCGCTTGCAGCATTTCTGTGATTATCTCAATTTTCCGTTTAAGGTCTTCTTCTTCCGTGCATTTGGTCTTGGCTCGGCTATATAGGCATCTCGCGACGCCAGGTTTCACGCTATTGCGGTAGTTAGAATCGTAGTGTAGGTGTCTCACCGTATGTGTTGGTTTTCGATATACCTATAAAGGTATAGAGCAAAACTTTGCTAGCACGCGATAATAATAATGCTAGTATCATAAAGTTTGTTAGAAGCTAAAATTTACTTTACGTGTACTTTTCAAACTTCCCGCATCGAAAATCTTGCTTTGACAGTGGTTCGGCTAAATAGAGTTAGAGACTCAACGGTATGTAAAACTTGAGCGTCTCTCTCGCTTCCCAACTGTGAGAGTGTGTGGTACGAGTTACACCGTTGCTTTCTATGGCGTAATATTCACACTACTTCGTGTGAAATTAAGGATGGGATTTCGCTGCACTCGCTAGTATATGGATTCAATTTGAAAACGATTCGTAAAAGCATTTCCAAGCGAGAATTACATATTAGCTAGCCGCATTTTGTTGGGTAACCGAGGTTTTCTTTATCAGCCCTACTTCAATCTTCGGGGTAACTCAAATGGTAATTTTTGCGTAAGATTTTGGTATAATGTTGTTCTAATTTTCGTGATATTTCAGCTGCTCCACTTTATTTGCTTGTGGTAGGTGCTACCATTCTCGACTCTAATTTCTCAAATGTTTTTGAGTTTCAGCTACCTATGTAAATTTTAAATCGTGCTATTGCACGTTACTTATTTGACTGGGATCTCTCATATCTCCTTCAGTTTAACTTAATCATCTAAATCTTTATTTTTTCTGTCTTAAGTTACTTTTTTGCATCGTTGTGCTAACGCCCAACGCCTTCGACTGGGATCCTTCAGATCTCTTCGAATTTTATTTGCTTTTATAATTATATTTATTGCATTTTTATGTTGTTTGTGTTTACGGTTCTGCTGGCTAATTTACGCTTCAAAACAGTAATACTTAAATTAAATAAAAGATTCTTACATCCAGTATAGGGATGGGCGCGTGACGTGAAGACAGTAGGGTCACGCTGGGTCACCGCGGGTTGCTTCGTAAACGTGAGTAATATTTGAAAATTTTACCGTGAACGTGAGTGAAAATGTCCAAGTCGTGATTCACGTTTCGCGTTAATTTCACATTAAATATTTAATAACGAATAAAAAAATACAGGATGCTCCGCTCCCTCGCTGCCCACACATGTAGAAGGTCTAGAGCTGGTACGGGCGGTCACTGTACTTCTGTATGGCAGCCTGCAGTGACGGAGCTTCACACCTGTGTTGTGTTGTGAATGTTGTGTCTACAGTTAATTGCATGTCGGCGTCTATATGCACGTAAATAATTTCACGTGCAAAACATGTTTTATTTTAGAGTTTTTATTTCTGTTGCGGGTCCTTTAGTGGTTTTAAGTTTGAACATTCTGTTTTATCTGAATTTGAATTTTCAAATAAAAGCTGCGGATCATGTCGTGACTGGATTGCCACGCCGTGAACGTGAGCGTTTAAAGCAAGCGTAAAACGTGCCTGATATGAGTGAATACTCACTTACGCGCCCATCTCTAATCCAGTGTACTAAGCTGTATACGTTTTTATATTTGTTAAAGCTGTTTGTTTATGAAGTCTTATTGCTACCCGAGCACATTTGTTGCATTAAAGACTCTTTGGCGCTCTTCGCAATTTAAAATTGAATTTAAGCGATGTATCACAACCTAGCCGTCTTCACAATAGCTAATCGGCAGTACCCATGTCGTCTCCCGATAATTTCAAATAAATTAAAAGTCTCGCATTAAGTTATCACAAGAATGAATTCCTGCTTCTTTATGTAGGGGTATGGCGATAAACGTTTTTGAATCATCAGGCCAAGGGTCACGTTAGATAATTGTGCATGTGAGTAACCCCTTTATTGCTAATTTCAAAGCTTCTGCATTAGTAAATTCTACCAGCAACTGTATCTGGTTGCACTTTTGAGATAGCGGCTTTAACTTCAGATAATATTAGTAAAAGCAATTCCTGTAACCTGTAAATAGGTTCTATTCGGTTACATGACTTTCCACTTCTGTTACTTCTTTCTCATTTTGGTTTGAATTTTCGATTTAATGTTACTGAATCACTATCAGCACCAGGTAGGGTCTTCCATACTTTCATAGATGATCAATTAACTAACTCTGTATGACGATTTAATCTATTTGGTTACAATCATTACCATCACTAAATGTTCAAGTATACAAACGAGGAAGATGCTGCGAGAATAAAGTATTTGATACAGCACAAATGCTATCTGTACAAAATTGAATTCGTCGTGTAATTTCGATCACCAAAACCACATTTACCAACATAAATTTAACTTTCATAGAGAATCTATTCAGTGGTAGCTTTGTTTTTCGGAAATTTACCGCCTTGGCTATCGAATTATTTTTTGATACGAAAATCACCACGAGTCGATGACGAGCGGCGATTCTTTTAAGCAAAAAAAATACATTCCAAAAGGAGAATTTTCAAAATAAATCAAAACCACCACGAAATATATTCAGCTACAAAATGGAATTTTACAATAATCGATTATTAAAAATCATAGTAAGTATAATTCCTTTAATAACAGTTATATTTGTTGATATTTCAGTTCCGTTCGTTAACTTTGTTAAGGGTTGATTTTCAGAAAATAGACACGGTGTACGATTACCGAAAATCACCACCTTGTCATTTCCGGAAATCACTACGGTTGTAATGATTTCCGTAAAATTAAAATTTGATTGACGGATAAGTCAAAAATTCTCAAACCTGGTTGTTTCCCACTTGCAAAATGCGATTTTCACATTAAGGTATGATTATCAATATTTCAAGAAACAAAAATTTTGAATGTAGCGGAGAAGAGACCTCAGTAACACAGCCGAGGTTTTGCAAAGAAACTTAAGTACGGCTACTTTCTAATTTATTTATTTATTTATAAAATATTTGAGGAAAATAAAGTTGCTATTTGGACTGTAGAGCACAAGTTTGCATACCACAATTGAAAATTATTTTAAAATATGTACATCACAGGAGACGTTTTCTCCTTTGGGGAAGGAAAGCAATTGTTAAAATCGCTCTTTCCTCTAGTCACTCAGTAAATTATCAATTCGACATTATATAATACCAAAGCTATGATTTCCTTTCAACTTTCTATCACAAACTGCTAACTATAAGCAACTACATCCTATTGTAGTATTATTATCAGAAGGTTTATTTCCTTCTACCAAAAATGTTGATTAACCAACCCAACCTGTTTGAAAGCAAGCGTAGTACAAACAGCAAGAATGCGGAAAAGGGTGTAGCGACAAGAAGCAGCACTTATCAAATTGCTCGTCAGCACTCATCGCGAGCGGATTATTGAAAAGAGGCTGTCGGGAGCGGCTGCTGATATTCAATTTCAGCGAGACAACGCAGCCCCGGCCGATAAAAACGGAATTTACTTACACCGTGAACGTGGGCTGTAGCTAATGCCGCAGCACTAACGAGGGCGCTGCTGCTGGAAAGTCCCGCACTTTGAGGGATCGTTCCGCTAACCGCCACGACAAAGCCCTTAATGCTGACGTCCTGAGGTAAGGCGTCCAATATTCCTTTTACGCCGCACAGGAAGTACTGGTACCACTGAGGGGCACCGTCTCCAGTCGAGATCCTTCGCAGACAAATCGGCCGGTTATTAGCACTTGAAAGGGCTGGAGAGTACTTACGAAAAGCTCGCGAGATTGCAGTCGTAGTCGGGGTAGCAGGGCTCCAAATTACTTAATCGCAGTGATGTATCGTTCTGGGGGGCCACTGCTAGGAGGATGTCTTGTTCCAAAGCCATTGGACACACTCCATAGCCACAGTAGTCGATGTGTTCGCCAATGAGGTTGACTCTGTAAATATTATCAATATACTAGGATGAAATGCTCAGTGGTCGATTGACTAAATAAATAAGTTAAGACTATTTTTCAACAGCTTCTTTCGTTTCTGTATGAAATATCTACATCAAACTTGAATATCTGTCTTATGTAAAGATTTCTTTACGTGACTAACCTTGCGTTAAGCTTACACATACTAAAACACAAAGTATGCAGTCGAACATGAGATTAAGTCAGAAGTTCTGAGTCATTTTTCTTTGGCCGTTAGTCTGTGTATAAACGTAATTTTCCTTCACTATTGCTATTCTGGATACTTAGATATGGCTGGAACAGCTTCAAGTTCTGTTTTTTATTATGCTGTGGACAGCTAATTGGTCTTTTATTTTTCTAGTGTATTTTACAACATCCATTGGTGGTAACATTCTTTTCAGAGCCCGGTAGACCCATGTGAAAAATACAGTTGATATATAGAATTTTTTATTGTTTTGCAGTTGAAACTACAACTTTACACCAAACAGTAACGATTAAAAGTTAATATATTTACTTTACAGTGAAAGCGATATGCAAATGAAGAGCACTTGCTGCACATAAATAAATATTTATAACAATGGAAATCGCATTGAAGAATTGTTAAGAAATATTACAGTTCAATTTGCTGCACTTTACAGTTTGTAATAATGGGTTTAATTAGTTATTACTTTAGTTCCGTTGCTATTTTTGTTGTCATATTTGTATCGCAAACGAATAGAAGTATTTATCAATGTACCTATCTTTTGTATTGTATAATGACTTAAAAATTTCATTTGTCAATAACTTTATTTTTAGGTTATTTTATTTATTTTATTTATTTCGCACTCAGCCAACAGCCGTTGGGCCAATTATAGGCGTCGCTGTGCATTTATAGGGACTTCCAACCCCACTAACGACTATCATGATGTTGTTATGACCGCCGGGGCCAACTATTTCCGTGACAGCCATATCACGAGGCACCGAGAGATGCAGCCGAGGAACTCCCATCCAAGTTCTGACCAGAAAGAGCGTTGCTTTACTCTGCTGATCGAACGTGGACGCTTGTTCAAGCTACACCACCAGGAACCTTACCTTTAAATCAAGAAATTAACTAACCTGATTATTCGATATAATATAATACGGCTGACTGACCAATTCGATCGCATAATAAACTCTTAATTCTGCAGTAAAGATATATCGAAGTGTGGCATTGTTGTGAAGTTAATTGTATGTCATTTGAGAATTGAGAATTAAAAATGTATGATTCGACTTAAAAACAAAAAACTGAAGTCATTTTCTGTAAAACTTGAAGTTGTCAAAACCTACAGAAAGCACGTTAATATCCAGCTGAAGGGTGCACCGAATATTGGTCATATGCACTAGTTCTCTAAAATAACAAATATAAAACTTGTCCCTACGTTTCAAACCACCCTGCGTTCTCTTAGAGAAGCAAAGAACAGGGCACCGTGAGAAGGTAGAAAACGCTCCAACAACCCTGCAGATAGGAAACCAAGGAGGTACAACAACCCTGAAGAAACCTAACAGTGTTGCCCATGGAAAGCGCAAAACATGAGAGGAGGAAAATAGCTAATAAAATTATTAAATAACAAGACTCAACTGGGCAGAAAAACTTTTCACAAACAAAGTCAGCAGGTGTAGGTCAAATTTTCCCTGCATTGATATAGCAAGCATAGAAAGTGAGTACACCCCAAAAAGCTGGAGGCAGGTATAGATCATATTTACACGGAAACCAGGGTGAGAAAGATGCACCGAAGCTAAATCACACATCTACACCACTTTGCCTATCTGTCAGACAAATTGTGCGAAATAGCTGTACATGAGCTAGCAGCAAAGAAATTGCAGTACGCGTTTCCTTAGATATAACGAACCTTTGATAATACCGCTTATAACACAATCGAAAGAGCCTTAAAAAAAAGAGTCACCCAACTTATCGTTGGGTAGATGAACTTCTATTTTAGAGGAAGAAATCTTAAATCTTGGAACAGGGACCGACCAGGGAGACTACCATCGCCAGATTCTGCCCACAGGAAGAAATCCTTTCTCCCGTTTTGTGGTGTATGGTGATAGATGGACTCCTCAGGAAACTGAAAAAGAAGGAGTATACGGAAATCCAGAAATTGTTTCAATAACCTAAATTTTGTGATATTTTTTACTTTCTAAGTTTTCGCTTTGGTTAGGTAAAGTCAGTTACATTACTTTTTTAATTGCTCGCGTCTTATGAGTAGCATTAGAAGCCGAGGGTTAGATTCATTATTCGAGTGAACTTAGAACAAAAACTGTATAAACAAACATATATTGTTCTTTATATATACAAGTCAATAAGTCTATGTACACAGAATGGAAACTAATAATTTTTCCAAACTCCGAAGGCCGCGAGGAAGTCTCGTGGCGCTGTGTACAAGGCGGATGCCACAGGAATTGGAATATTAATTTTTCAGCGCGGCTGCGCCGCGTGGTGGTGAAAATAGAAACTAGAGCGTTGATTTTCCAGCGGAAGAGCGCTGTGCTTCAACGCAATATGCTGTTTGCTGGAAAGGTAACCAATTAATACATTAAAAATAGCTGACTTTTTTCACCAAATGTTAGTAAGCTGGCTCTTTTCAGCGTTTTTTAAATTTAACGAGTCTCTCAGGGGGCTTCTTCCGTTATACAAAGCCGTGGCAGTAGTTTAGCAGTATATAAGGCCTGCAGAGCCGACTTTGACAGTAAGTTCAACCTTTCATTTACTTTGGTGTCGGTAAAAATCCAAGGTTTTCCTTTGCCTTGGGGCAGGGCCGGCTTGTATAGGACGTTACATTTGGTAGTAGAGCTGCTTTCTAGGTGCCTTCAAGTATCCGACTAGAGCCTGGGATTCTTTTTTGTGAACGATAGAGACGAAAGCGTCACCCTAGCGGGCTAGAATAATGTGGGTGTATCAGAGTAGACCCACTGTTGCCTTTTCATATTATAGGAGCCGCCCTAGAAGTGGGTCGTGGAAGCGGACAATCACTAGAGGCAAAATTCACAACCGATGCCGGCTTAGCGAACGTAGAGAAGCTGCAGCGGATCTCATAACCGATGCCTGGCTCGATGTGAGGTAGCGGACAGGTGCTTAAAAGTTGAAGTCCACAACCGATGCGGATTGGTGGGCTTAGGCTGCTGGAGGAAGATTCAAGCGGCTGGAATGTTAGGCGGTTTCAAGCTAGGGGAGCTCTGGCTTGCCCTGTAGGAGACTGCAGGTACTAGATACTTGAACCCTTCTAGGGGTTTTAATGCTGGCGAGGCCGAAGTGCCAAACTTAATTCTAACTCTTTGGAACGAGACATCTCACTCTTACCATTCTTGCTGACGGATTACATTCTGGAGGAAACTGCGTTGTCCTGATAATTACGCAGGCCTATGTGATCACGAGGATGTTTACCTCCAATAGAATTTAGCCGATCTGGCGCCCAAATGTGCTTCGAGCGAGCTGCGTGGAGAATCGAACGTTTTACTTCCATCGGAATTTACCTACAGGTCAAGACGCCAAATGGGATTATAGTTAGCTGTCTGCAAATTGTAAGACACCGATTGCGTGTTTAAATTAATTTTGGCAATGCTAACGTCATCGTCATTGCCATCATAGCAAACGAGAAGTATGGCGGTGTAGTATCAGAGTTGATACAGTAAGCCATACATACCACTGAAAATAGTGAGACACAGAGGGACACCTTTATAAGTAAGGTCGAAAACGACGTTCACAAAAGGCAGAGAATAGCCTACAAGTTACTAACAAAACTGAAAAATGTATAGCACGATTGAACATAATAACTTAATACGAATGGAGATATCATTCTAGAACGCTATGGTATAACTGAAACGTCACGGAAAGCGAAGAATCAAGCAACAAACTTCAGAAATACGTAGACGTTGATCCTGTAGAAATTACAGAAGAGATAAATGCCATCAAAACAAAGAATAGAAAAGTAACAGGACTAGACGATGGATTATCAGTTAACCTCGGCAAAACTTCTCTTATAATTTTTAATCGTTAAAGGTACCTTTCAGACCTAACGGGACTGATACATTTTATCAAAAGAAACTTACCACGGGAATATAACAAATAACGATGAAAGCCACGCGAGCGCTATGCACTTGTCGAAGATTTACCTACAGGATGCACAGGGTATCTCAAACCACATATGCTGCTGTGAATGCACACCACGGTGGTGAGACCCACTATAACCTTTGCGGTTCTTATATGGTGAGGTAAAACCAGAGCGGTGGTAGCTAAACCACCAAAGCTGCAACAGCTTGCTAGCTTAGCGATTAGATGGGCGAAAAGTACGAAGTCCACAGCATTTCTGGAAGTACTGTTGAACTTACCACCACGCCCCGCAAACACTCCCTCAAGCAAAAGAAGCCATAGCGAGGTATTTGAGATAATAAGCAACATTGCATTTTTAAACATGAATTCCGATAAAATCACGACTGCCTTTCCCTTGAAAACCCCTTTTAGAATAGAGATACCAGACAAAAGACAGAAAGCACAAACAGTAACGGAACGCATCTGGTGCACAGATCAACCAAACAATGCAGTAAATACTTCAGCAGCACTCTATGAAGCTACCATCAATAAAGGCATGTGCCTGAACCAAGGAAGCATTGCATCAATCTTCCAGGCGAAAGTAACAGCAATTAATTTATGCGCACAACACATGCTGCAAAGAACTTATGAAAATAACAGAATTCGTAATTAAAACAGTGAAGCGTGGAGACAGAGAGAGAGAGAGAGAGACCCATGGACGAAGACCATGTAAGATGTTCTTCTATAAAACGAACAAAAGAAATCCTTCAACTCGCAGAAACCATTAAAAGAGATAGTAGGATTCGTAGAGGGACACAACCATTTTAAGAGGCACCTCAGTTTAATACGGGTTGAGAATAATTCAAACAGCAGATACATGCCTATTGTGAATAAGCATACGCCCACTGTACGCCTACTGTACCTACAACCTTGTTACGGTCAAAAAGCGCCACACTTCGATTGCACGTTTATTTTCCTATCCTTTACATGGTATATCCGTTAATCCTGTTCTAGCGCCTTAATAGCTTCCTTTTTGAGGTTACCGAACTTGTTTGACGACCTTCAACTTGTATTAAGCAAATTAGTGATCTGTGGTTAGAACGCAGCTAGGGCGTATCGTCGATTGTTTACAGGTGTGCATCGCAGGTGCACGGCGTGTTATATTCGCTTCTTTTCTTTCTTTGTTAGCATCCCTTGAGCCGATCGTACGCTATGTTCGCTGTTGGCCTTTGGCCTAGATTCGGCTATCGCATAGTGATATGTGAGAGCGTTCCTTAGTTCACTCGCGGTTTCGTGAATTTGTATGGATTAATTTAATGGAGATTATTGAGTTATAGCTAACCATTGCACTTGATTGCCAACCACTGCTGAAGCCCCGTTGTTAAGTGGAAGTTTTGGTTGCTATTTTTCATTTATTGCCGAAGTCATTGAATATGAGCTCTATAGTTTTGCAGCTGTTTTCCGAAATCCCGTCGTATATCCAAGAACTTCTCTTGGTAGCCGAACTTTGCCTATTATTGCTGTCTATATACTAAATTTCTACTTATTCTGGTGGTGTTTTGTTAACCTCCTGCTACGTTTGGTTTACGTCGTCACCGTAAACTTATAATTTCTTACTAACTTGACCTGACCAAAGGACGTGTCAGCGGCTTAAAAGTTTAACTCTGTTATGTGTTACAATAATGAAATTGCTTAGGTAACACTTGTTTGTTGCGATTTCCTGCAGCATATCACTGACGTTTTAGAACTTTCGTAATTTAACTTGTAACAGCAGAATTGGCTGTATTCGTCGCTTTTGCTTGTAGCGTTAGCTTTACATGTAACTTAGACGAGTGCTTGGCATTATTTCGTTGTACCATAATTACCGTTCTTAATATAAAACTGTTCATATTAACTTTGATTTTGTGTATGGTAATGCAAGTAATTTATGTGGCAAATGTTCTTGAGTCTGTTTCAGGTCATAGCGAATTTGCCTAAACAAATGTTAATTAGTTTAAGAGTTCTGGCAAGCTAATGGACCTATCACTTGTATTGAAAGATTATTCGGCGCCCCTGGTAGTTTAAATATAATTTGTTAATTTTAGAAAAAAACCACACGCCGTCTTCACTGTAGCTAGTCGGCCCTCCGAAACAACCATGTAGCCTGAACGTTTGTTTTGTACGACTTGAAGCTGGTTATAGTAGTTGACTCTGATTAGTCTAGGGCTTCAACCTAAAAATTATTTGCACTACAAGTGAACGTAATCCTTGAGGGTACAATAAGCCACCTGGGATTCAGTGCAGAGATCGATGAACCTTGCCCAATAGAGAATGACAATAATAATACGAAACAATCAATTGGTGCGTCGAGAGGTTTTTCTTTGAAATTTTCTTACCCGGGAAATTTGCAATAGTTATCTATTATCGTTACTTAAATTTGCTAAAAAGTCATTATTCATCCCTGATCATGACACATGTTGCTAGTGCAGCAATATGACCTACATTATAACTATGTAACTCTAGAAGGATTCAGTGGCAAGATAGAAGAATAGTTTCAAAACTAAATTTTAATACAATTCCTACTTTATCCTATTATCACTGTGCGTTTTGGCTAATTTAATATCTGAAAATAACTACTATATTTAAACAACCATTTAAATGCTTTTATTTCGAACATATCGAACTTGTTCCTGAGTTTTCAATGTATTTGTGTCAGTTCAAGAGATGTTTCCAATATTTTATGAATTCAAAATAATTTTATGACGTTTCTCTTGGGACAAATGCTAGAAATGGAAAACGACGTCCCGACCTTAGACCTAAAGTTGCCGTATCGATAAAGCATAAATACACCTGAAGCACCTATATAACTTGCGTCTCGAAAAGGTAAATATAACAAGTACTCTCCTGCTTCAGCAATAAATTATTCACCCGATTAGTCCCTTTTTTGATATTTTCAATGTTTAATGTGTTACAGTAGCTTCAAACAACGTTCATTTTAAAAATATTTTTTACATCGTTTTAACCATCAAACTGGACAGGCTATTAGGAAAAATTCGCCTCAAACGTATTTATGCCAAACTTTCGCTATCGAATCCCTAAGGGTTAGAATTATTTATGCAAAATCGCCTGCGTACCGTCTTCCATACACTTTCGTGTGGCATAAATTTGCTGCATTCATATTCATATACCTATATATTGCGGCGATACTAGTAAATTAGAAAACAGTCGCTTTACAAGATTCCATGCATACGAAAAATATTACCTTCTAATTCGTTCACTAAAAACCCTTAAAATGTAAATGTTGAAAACCAGAAATGCAAGTGGATGAGCCGCGTTAAACCTTTTTTTATTACAGCGGGCGTTCGTTACTTTTTATATAAAATATTTTACTGCTAACTAGAAAATAAAATTCTATAGCTTGCTGGGATGTCTTATAATAAAAAAACTATTTGTAATAAGCCCAGAAAAGTTCAGATGATTCTGGACATAAAAATTTAAAGCAACTCCGTCTCTATATTAGCTTTTTATGATGTATTGTTACTAACAAATTAATCCAGACATTTTAATCTCGAACTACTGTAAAAGACAACAGCGTGCTGCACGTACAGCGAAAACACAGCTCCTGTTTTTGCGACGCGAATAGAATTTCCCATTTACTAATATGAGCATTGTGCAGGAGTAATGTTTAAATTAAATTTGCAACATGTCATCATACAAGAAGCAGGAGGAGTAGGTGCTGCGTGCAGGAAGGTGATTTATTACACATTAAATGAATAGCTTACAATAAAAGCAAATGGTACTGCTGCAAGGAACACTTCAGTGCAGAACTTCACTACTCTTTCTATTCCTGCAACTTTAATTAAAGGCTAGCAATGGAGCCGAAATGAAAGACGTCTTATTCTAAATGAAACGCGGTAGGTCATTTCTGGCTATGAACCAAGAAATGTAAGGCAGCATAACATGTATTTTACTAGCAGCACTGTTTCATGCCATTTAATTAATTTGCCAATGAGTAAAGTTGCTATTCTATTTAGTACAGGAGCTCAATCTAAATGCGTGTGCCAGTGCAAAAATCTCTTCTGACTCATATTTCTTTTCATAGAAAAGCGAAGTGGCTCAGTTTAACTAGTGACCCAAATTACTATCATAAAAAATTTGGGAAACACTCAATTGCGTTATTAATGAAATCTTTCTACAGGGTGGGGATATAGTCTCACACTTCAAATATAACGTTTTATACTGTTAATTATAGGTGGCCTGTATAAAAAGGCACTTACCAGAACGACGATTTTGGAATTGCAAACATGACAAAATCGATAGCACTTGCAGCCAAATACTTAAGAGTTGTAGTTACCCCTCTTTCTGGGCCGAAGCGATAAGAATAATTACCGAAAAAATGCCATTTAAGGGCAATAGGCTGGAAGTATTGGAGGGCTACGATACCATAGGAAGTTTAACAATAGAGAGTGATATAACACGTCCAGCACATCCAGAACAAGTCAATTCATCCAATACTTGTCGAGCTCCCTCTAATGCAATACATATTTTGTTAAGAATGTCTGGTTAATATAGTTGCCATATTTAGCTATAATCCACGGCCTTTCTCAATTTTTTATATGTCTCTGAATTTAAACCTTCATTATTTGCTTCTAGTTCATCATTAGACGCAGTTTCCTTTTCAGCAGTTGTCAGTTCATTTCCAACCGTTTTATCACCATTTTCTTTTTGGAATTTTTTTTCTCTATTTTAGCATTGTAAATACAAAACTACTCAATCAACGCAAAGTCAATTCATCCCATGATAACTCCCTTCCTTTCTCGCTGATCTAATTCAATAAAACTACAACCTGTGGAAAGGCAGTCGGGGATTGTACCCGATTTCGTCAAAAACTTGGGACACTCAGCTCGGGAATGGTTACTGTGGCTCTACTCTACGGCAATGAACACCAGTAGACTACCGAAGACAGCCGAATGTGTGTACCGGTTTAGATAAAAAATGTCATACACACACCTACAATCGAAACGCAGCATAGCACCAGCCAACGCGTCCTAATAGGGACAGTTAGATTAACACCCTCACGTTGACTGCCTATGTAAAGTAATTAGCTCCATCTCACCTGCGTAGAAAGAAAATTCTTGTCAATAAGTACTCTAGCCTACTAGCGAATCCCCAATTTCCCATTCATGCGGATCTAGAAGTATCTAACTGCACAATACTAAAATCTCGCCACCCACCCCTAAGACTAGCAGAGCTATCGACAACAAGTTTTAATGTCGATCTCGCCTTAATGGAAAAGTGTGCAAAGAATAGCACCACAACTGGAAAAGACCCCAGGACAACCGCCTAGCATTCTTCTCCCACGCCACCAATGACGCGCTTTAAACCGCATTCGGACAAATCACTGCAGGAACGGGGAATTTCCCCACCGCTGGGGTGCGGTATCCTTTCCAGGATGACTCTGGAGCAGCAACTCAGTCTACGCGTCGCATCGCCCATGATTGTGATCTCCGAGCTTTCCAAGGAACACCAACTGACCTGTATGACGCAACACCTGACGCTTTAGATGGTTTGAAGAATTAGATACCCCACTATTATGCTCGACACCGTATAATAGTATACGATGTACAATATATACGTGACGAAATAAATAGAAGCAGCCTGGAAACCTTGCAGTAAATAAAGTATACTGCATAAGTGCAAAATAACCACGTACTGAGTAAGTACGACTCTACGAAACCGGAAAAGGGGTTTGCGGCGTCCATTTGGTGTCGAACCTGCATTCGTGGGAAATTTCCACGCATTGCACCGTTCAAGGTGGGTGACGCATTTTATTGCGAGGGCTACGCGGTAGTTCTCAAACATCAGTTATATGGTAACCCGATACAGGGCATATTTGCAATGTGAGCGATATTCGTTCACTTCAGGATGTGTGAAAGTTATGCGAGCGTAAAGGAATACGCTTCATAGACACATAAATACGTACGTGAATTGACAACCAGGTTTTTATACTTAGGATAGTGATTTCGGAACTTTCCTAATGTTATTTAAATGTAGATGTATTGCAGATAAAGTTATTCTGCTTGTTTGCTTTGTAAATGTGTATAGACAAGGGTTATTGATTTTTAACGATTTGTTTGTATTCTAAACTAATGTGTTTAGAAATAACCATTTCTTTTAAGGTTTGATCCAAATATACTTTCTAGTTTTATGTTTGTTTTACAATTTAAAGGGTAATATGTATATTTGTGTAAACGAATTGGTTGTCCTTGTTCATACGTTTTGAAGTTATTTCATTCCAGAGAATGCTACAGGCCAGCTCCCCTTATAGAAGATGATGATATTTCTTATCCACGAATTAGGACAAAGTAAGAGTTTCATATGAACTGAACTAGCTAGATGAACAACAAGGCAAATAATAAAAATACTAAGGCATACGAGACGTTTCATTTAAATTTAACGTCCCTCCAGAGGGCCTGCTAAACGACTTGTTTCATACTGGAAGCTTCGAAAGGTATTGAAGATATATTCATGTTAGTACTGTCTTTAGCTCGATCAATAGTCAGCCGAACATTTATGCATTTGTCGTTTCACTTACAATTTATATAATCTAAGGCTAACACTAAGGCCAAGGAAGAATTTCACCTCGTTCAAACCATATTCAGTTTCGGCTATTAACAAAGCTTCCTTCAGTTACCTTCTTCATTAACGAAGGAAATACTAATTTATACACTTATATATACGGAAGCTCTGACCTTCCGCCTTGCAGGCCAAGCTCCTTCATGGGGTGTTAGTGCGTTTTCGCGCGTTTTCACCGATTTGAACACCCCAGCGTAAAAAGTTTTTAGTAGATGAAATGTATTCTATATAGAAATTGCCAGTCTTTACATAGTTACAACTGATTCTTGTAGCTTAATATCCATTTCTTTCAGTCCTGCCAGTTTTCTTCTTGGAAAGAAGAGATATCAAAATTGACTAAAACAGGAGTTTATAGAAGTGTCAATGTATCGATTTTGACTTACGGTAGTGAGCAAGGGATTTTATCGGCAAATAAATCTGTTCAAGCGTGTGAAATGAAAGTGCTGAGAGGCATTGAAGAAGTGATGCGAAAGATTTTGTCAAGTTATGGAAAAAACCGAAAAACTGGAGAAAACATCAGGAGAAAAATATGTAGCAACTACAGAGGCATAACGTTGTCGAATATTTCCTGTAATGTACTATCAGGTATACTGTACAATAAAATTGCATACTTGCAGAACAGGGACTGGGTGGGTATCGATGTGGGTTCAGATCAAATCTATCAACCAACTACCAAATCCATATAATGAGACAGCTGTTTGAGAAATACTATGAGCACAATATAGACGTATAAAACCTAGTCTTATACTTCAAACAGGATGTTGATAAAATATATAGAAACACACTAATGCTCAGATTAACATCCTTAGGAATACCAATGAAGCTTAATAAATTGAACCGAATGACTTTGAATAGATCGCCCGCAGTAATCGCAATTCAAGGTAAAATAACAGAAAGCATCAACGTGAATGACTGTGAATAATAACTGTCTTCATCACAATAAAATACCTTTACAATGGAAAAAGTGATATTGATATGATCATGAAATGACAATGCATTTAATAACTACATACGTATAAATAGTGATCTACGGAAAAATTAAGTGCAAAATTAATAAAAACTAAGTGAGTGCATAAAGTAACACTTACCCCAGTGGTATGGGGGTTAGAATACAACCACGGTAAGTCCTGCCTGTTGTAAAAGGCGACTAAAAAGACTGGAGGAGTAAACCACGATAAAAAATCCCCAATCCCAAGGTGGATAGCCACGCCGAGGAGATAAATGGCGGAGGGATAGATGTCATTAGTGGAAACTCCAGTTGAAGGGCACTTCTGGTTTCATTTTAGCCCCCACCTCAACGCGATAGTGATTTTTCTAGTAGCGATCCAACGGGGCTCCGTTTTTGGTGGTTTGCTTTTCTCCCTGTATTCACACGACCATGAATAGTTCTTTTAATGAAGATTGCAAGGACGATACGGGGTCTGGGCCGGACCCCGTTCGGAGCCGTCCTGAGGACCGGCCCGAAGATGGTAGAAGCAGTGGCGACCTCTATCAGATTGTAGCCAAACGACCGGGCAATGACAACGGCATTGCTCACATACGAGGGTTGTGCTGAAAATTGTTAGTTATCAAAAGACCGTTGCATTTTTTAACAAAAAATCTTTATTGGTTTTCAAAATATTCTCCATTCAGACTAATACACTTGTGCATTCTTTGAAACCACTTTTTAAAACATTCAGAAAATTCATTTTCTGAAAGGTCCTTAAAAATTCTTTGAAATTCTGTAACTGCTGCATCTGCGCAGGAAAATCTTTTACCTCGCATCATGTTTTTAACAGTTGGAAAAAAAGTCGCACGGTGCCAGATCTGGGCTATACGGAAGAAGAGTTACCAATTGAACTTCCAAATCTTTAAAAAAATCCAATGTTCTGGCAGCAGTGTAGGAGGATGCGTTGATGTTACGCAAACTGGTCCTTTGGCGACCTGTCTGTAATTTTCCAAACATCTGTGGTAAAGCCACTTCGCAGTACTATTCAGAATTAACAGTTCTGCGATCTTCAGGTGGAATAACAGCAACACGACCACTTCGGCGGGAAAAAACAGCAATCATTTTCTTATTGACGCTTCTGCCACGAATTACTTTTGTGGGCAAGTCTTCATCTTCGAATGCCCAAACACTAGACTGCTGTTTAGTTTCAGGGTCGTAACTGTATACCCAAGATTCGTCACCTGTTACATAGTATGCCACTTGCTTGGAAGCGCCTCCTTCAAATGTTTGCAACAAAAATTTACACCAGTGTACTAGATCCTGTTTTTGACTTTCTGAGAGCAAATGCGGTATCCAACGGCTTGCTAGCTTTCTTACTCCAAGATGTTTATGCAAAATGGTATTCACGGCCGAGGACCCACTCTTCACTTCCTCCTGAATCTCCCTATAAGTAATATTTCGATTGGACTGAATCAAGCTTGCCACACGATTAACATTTTCTGAACGGGCAGCTTCTGCAGGTCTTCCAGGTCTTGCTTCGTCTTCTAGCAGCTCTCGCCCTCGTCGAAATTCACGAAACCAATGACTAACAGCTGATAATGAAGAAGCAGCATCGTCAAAAGCTGCTATCAAATTTTCATGGCTTTGGTGGTATCCTAACTGTCTTTTATAGTAATTGAAAATCATAGCTCGGAACGCTCATTTTAACTGAATTAAAAATGCACAACTACTTAATTTGCAAAATTAACTACGTTTCACAAGGAAATCGGAACGTTTGACAATTGTGGGTAACGAATGTCAACTAATGCGACATTCAATTGTTGCAATTGTTTCTAGCCAATTGAGCTTCCACGGCCTGCTACTAACTATTAACAGAGCATCCCTCATAGCCAAGGCAGCTGATGCCCCACAAACAAACAAACAACAACTAACACTACTAAAGAAATTGGAAAGCATAGAAGCTAAAGAGCTCGAAGAAAGAAGATTACAAAGTAAGTTTATTCAATTTCAATTAGAAATCGAACAATTATAAAAGGAAAACAGTATTAAGAAAGATTTATCTGCTACTTATTAATATAAAAATTTTATTCAATTGAACAACTAATTAGATAAGTTAATGTTGTAAACATACAATATAATTAATATAAAGTTGATTTGAATGACATTATTACGTATTTTTCAAACATTATAAACATACGTGATACACAAATGACAATTGCAGATTATTTTTAAATAAACATAATTGTCTAACACTATGCATTATAGATTTTCATTGTTTATGTCTTAATCATTACTAACAGTAGCCCAGAGATATAAGAGTTTTTATAACAATTGTTAGTACAATTGCATGCTCAAGCTGTGGACAAAAGGTAAGATTTAGAGCCCAATTTTAATTAAACCCAAGAACAATATTTATTTTTAATAAAATATAATAAAAAGCTATTAGACCACAGTAATATATTATATCGATTTATAAAAAGGTGCAAGAACAGAAGCGAATAATAATAGAGGCCTGAGCATCAATAATACTTTTAACAAATAAACTACAGGATAACCTGAAAAACAGCATCAGTGACGAACAGAGTGAATTCACTCCGAGAAAATCTTGTATTGACATCTTCCTATTACAACAGCTAATAGAAAATAGAATAACAGTAGGAAAAGCAACTCATTTGGCCTTCGTCGATTTAAAGAAGGCATATGACTCGATTCCTAGATATAAATTGTGGCAAGCATTACGAATGTATTTGAAACGTTCAGTAGAACAGAAACAAAATCACTTATCAAACATATTAATGCTATCAAGGCAAAATACGCGTATGTTTAATATTGATAAGATTCACCTTTATATGCCGAGCATATGTATCTAGTGCAATATGTAATCTAGTTTTTACCACTGTCAAAACAGTTTAAAAATTGCAGTTGATAATGATAACATGTCATTCGAGTGAACTATAACAGTAATAATGTTACTGCTTGCGCATGTTAACCAACATTTTGAAATGAATTAATGCTACTTCAAATACTTACGGAAATATTGTTGTGTGTTTTCTAGAGAATGCTAAAATTTAATCATATCGCTATAAAGCGCCCTTGTGCCGCTTTAAAGTTACTTATCATTTAGGTTAAGGAGATAATTGGCCTTATAATGGCACACACATTTCCGAGTGTCATTCAGAGTCACTCGTCTGTAACGACACCAACAGGTGTAAATGGATCAAGGTACATTTTAATCTAGTTGAATATTTGAAAAAGTTCTCCCATTTCCATGCAAACCATCACTGTTAACAGCGCTTGGTGTTTTATAAATAGTCCACTGCATTTAGGCAGAAACTACGGAATAATTCATATTGAAGCAAATAAGGTCAATTTAGGTGTGTTTCAGTGTCCTGAATAGAATTAGCAAAAGTCCCGAGGATGGGGTTGTACGCTTAAAATTTGGCAACGCTGTAATTTGCTGAAATTGGGCTCAAAAATAATTTTTCGGGAATATCTCGGTATCTATCGACTCTACGATAAAAATATATCACAACAAAAATAAAGGTAAGAAAATTCTCTACAAAAAATATAGAGCGTCATTTTCTCGTAAAGGCGATCGTTTTTGTCAAAATCCTGGATTGAATTACAACATATGTGATATTTTAGGTGATTAAAGTACTCTATTCCACACCACCCTTGAGGCTGAGTAGTAGTATCGTTTTTTTTTATGTGTTATCCCCTGTGGGCCTACTCCACGACTGTAATACTTATACAGGGTGATTCACGAATAGTGTCTGATTTAGCGTCTTTATTCCTGCAACAAATATTACTCTTTCATAGAATACTTCGCTGTTTTTCAATTTGAAAACAATTTTGTAATCATGATTTCAGAAAAATGAAACAAAAGTGTGAATCAAATGTGTCAATCAGATTGTGTTGCAGAAAAAACGGTGCTAAATCAGACACTATTCGTGAATCACCCTGTATAAATGTTGTTTATTCGTTCTATAAATTCATTATATGTATTGTTCGAGGGAATCCGTTGGGTCAATCTCATAACTTTGATTTTCTGCATCACTTGTGATTTCTTTTTCTCACGAGCCTTCAATTGGTTCAGCATTCAAGCAAAATTGTCCACGGCAGTTGCCACAAACTGGTGAGCAGCAAAGCCCCAATCTTCGACAGCCACATAATGCTCCACAACCTTTCGAACAATTGCAAAAAATCATGTTCAAAAGGCAATCAGGCGCAGGAGGTTGGCATGTTGTTCTTGGCCACAATATATTTTCTTTTTACATCCACCCTCACTCCTCAGGATTCAATTTATTACCTAACCATTTCTGAACTTGAAAGTAAACACGAAATAGATGCTGCTGAGCTGCCTCAAGAGTGGGTGGTAATAAACCCAATTTCACTGGTCTGCTTCTGTTCACAGCTTTAATCAAGCTAGAATAGCGATAGTTATTGATAGATACTTCTTTAGCGGGAGCACTATACATTGCGAGGAAAAATTTGATTCCATTTGCAGAAATCAAGTCACGAGAAGTATCATTTTTATTGAAAACCTCAACTGCAGTTTTCAAGTCTTGCCGTTTTCTCAACAGTTTCAGAGCTGCAGTTTTGCCTTTATTAAAAAGAGCAGATGTCGTATCACACCCAGGGAATGAGTGCAAAAACAATACGTGATTTCGAATCTCATTGTGTTGATCGAAGCTTCGTGAGGAATAAATTTTTCGTGCGACCTTTCCTCTGCCTGGTTTAAGAAGAAAAATTTCTTTTTCGATAGGTGTACGGGCCGTTAAAACTACGAGAAGATCCACATCTTCCCCAACAACAGCTGTGGTATTTTTATATGACTCCCTGAGTGCTGTTTCAATTATCAAAATGTCAGCATCATCTTCAGCATGTTCAATAATGAAACTATTGGCTTCAAACTTTTCTTTCGGCATCGAAATCAATCTGATTTTATTTCGATTGTTTGAAAGAAGCTTCTCTTGGCTTACAGTTGCAACCATCTGCTCATTAAAGTAGATAACAACAGATGAAGATTTTGACGACCGGCGTAGTTGCTCCATAGCCTTCACACGATTCCTTGTATTTTCATAGCCATCGCAAACAATAATGGAGTTTGAACCAAAGTGCTTTTGTACATAATTAACATATGCTTGGCAAATAGCACCATACGTTTCATTCTGATGCCATATAACACGGTGCAAAAGAAATCCTCCATCGATGACATAAGTGACATTAT